>CAUYRH010058057.1:0-11524 GCA_963574655.1 Perodicticus potto
ATAAATGAAACTCAGTTTAGCTGGGTACAGGATCCTGGGTTGAAAGTTATTTTGTTTTAGGAGATTAAAAGTCAATGACCATTCTCTTCTAGCTTGAAACGTTTGATCAGAGAGATCTGCAGTTATTCTAATATTCTTCCCCTTGTAGGTAATGGATTTCTTACATCTGGCTGCTTTCAGAATTTTCTCCTTCATATTAACTTTAGTGAAGTTAATTATGATGTGCCTGGTGGATGACTTATTTGGGTTGAGTCGTGCTGGGGTTCTGAAACTGTCTGCTATCTGAATCAGAATCTCTTCGCATGTTTGGAAAGTTCTCTTTCATAATCTCATAAAGAAGAGACTCTGTGCCTTGTGACGCCACTTCATCATTTTCAGGTATCCCTATAAGGTGAATCTTGTTTTTCTTCAAGTTATCCCAGAGCTGTCTGAGAGAATGATCCATTTTTGCCTTCCATTTCTCTTCCTCTTTGCAAGATTGGGAGCATTCAAAAGCTTTGTCTTCCATGTTAGAAATCCTTTCTTCTGCTTGCTCCATTCTGTTACTGAGGGATTCTACTGTATTTCTCAGGTCTTTGAGGGCTGCAACTTCTTGTCTCAATGTGTCAAAATCTTTGGTCATTTTGTCTTTGAATTTGTTGAATTCTTGAGACATCTTTTGGATTACTGCTTGAAATTCTAATTCCATCTTTCCTCCATTCCACTGATCTTATTTGTTATCCAGATTCTGAATTCAATTTCTGACATCTCAGCCATTTGCTTATGCAAGGGATCTTGTGCTGTATCTACCTTGTTGTTGTATCCTCCTCCTTGGGGGAGTTGATCTACTCTGATTATTCATATTGCCAGAGTTTTTCCATTGATTCCACCCCATGATTGTTTTTCACCGTTGTGTCTGGCCACCCTCAGAGTTGGGAAGGTGTCTCTCAAAGATTAGATCCTGGCAGGATCACTCTATTGTTGTTGGATCTTTGTAGTGAGTGACCCTGTGTGGGTCCCCTGGGACTGCCCCACCCAGGGAGTTCTGGTGGTGGGAGTAGCTCCAGAATGTGACATGCCCAGATCAAACAGCAGAGCATGGGATCGGGCATCCGGTGGCATTTACAAAGGGAGCCCGTGTGTCCAGCAGTCCCGGAGGGTGTGGATCAGAGCCATGTGGGGTCCTGGCAGGCCGAAGCCAGGTGGGGCACAGATCAGCCGGCAAAGGAGTTCTGGTGAATTTTCTGGCATCTGCTGTCAACGGGCCAAGGCCCGGCGGGGTGCCAATCGGGCTGTTCAGGAGTCCTGTGAGAGTTCCTGGCTACCGTGGGTGGCAGGCCTGGGGCACAGATTGGAGCTAGGCGGGGCATAGATTGCTGCAGGGCAGGAGTTCCAGTGGACTTCCTGGCCACTGCTGGCAGCAGGCCAAGGCCCAGCGGGGTGCCTATCGGGGCCAGCAGATGTCCCAGAGGAGTGGAGTTCCCGCTGCTGTGAGTGGTAGGCCTGTGGCATGGATTGGAGCTGGCAGGGGTCTCGGTGGGCGGCAGGCCAAAACCAGGCAGGGCACAAATCAGAACCGCACGGGAAACCTGGCTGACTTCCTACCTGCTGCTGGGGGGGCCTCAAGGCCCAGTGGGGGTCCCCATGAAGTTCTTGGCCACTGCTGGCAGAGGGCTAAGGCCCAGCGGAGTTCCTGGCCACTGCTGGTGGCAGACCAAGGCCTGGTGGGGTGGCAATCGGGGCCCCACATGTGTCCCAGAGGAGTGGAGTTACTGGCCACTGTGTGCAGTGGGTCTAGGGCATGGATCGGAGCCAGAGGAGGTCCCGGCTGAGGGCAGGCTGAGGTCAGGCAGGGCACAAATCGCCACAGCACAGGAGACCTGGCAGACTTCCTGGAAGCTGCTGGCAGCAGGCCAAGTCCCAGCGGGGATCCTGGCAGAGGTCCTGGCCACTGCCAGTGGCAGGCTAAGGCCCAGCAGAGTTCCTGGCCACTGCTGGCAGCAGGCCAAGGCCCAGCATGACAATCAGGGCTGCACGGGTGTCACAGAGGAGTTGAGTTCCCGGCTGCTGTGGGTGGCAGGCCTGGGGCATGGATCGGAGCCAGGCGGGGGTCCAGGTGCGTGGTGGGCAGAGGCTGGGCAGGGAACAAATCGGCACTGCAAGGGAGACCCGCAGACTTCCTGGCCACTGCTGGTGGTGGGCCAAGGCCCGGCAGAGTGCCTGGCTGCTGCAGGCAGCGGACTGAGTCCCAGCGGGGCACAGATGGGAGCTGCTCGGGGTCCCGGCAGCATCCCTGGCCTGGGGGCTGGTGGGGGCTCTGTGGGGCCCCAGAGTCGCTTACTTGGTGGCTGCCTGTTCCAGCAGATAGGGAGGGTGGGCGCTGCTCAAGTCCTCCTCCCTCAGTTTCAGCAGAGGTTAGGCTTCTGGTGCATCAGGTAAGGGGGCAAGTGTGTTCTGGAAGTTCAGAATGCTGGAAAACTTTACTTCAGCTTTTCTGCCTGAAGCTTGGTTTCTTGAAGTTGCAGTTTGCCTCAGAGGAGACCTGCAGTTATCCCATCTCTCTCTCTCAGCTAGGCTCTCCGTCTTCAGCTCAACTGGGCAGTTTCTGGAGGTTTTCTTTCCTTTTGGACAGGAGCCTCTGTCAGAAGCTGCTTCCAGTCGGCCATATTGCCCCTCCTCCCTCCCATTAATTATTCATAGGTGGAGTCTTCTTTAGTAGTTGCCTCCTAGTGTCTTGGGGGAGTTGCTCTGTTTTGGTTTTTTCATGTTGCCTGAATTTTTCTGTTGATTATTCCTCATGTATGCCTT
The DNA here is from genome assembly GCA_963574655.1 of Perodicticus potto. Classification (NCBI taxonomy): domain Eukaryota; kingdom Metazoa; phylum Chordata; class Mammalia; order Primates; family Lorisidae; genus Perodicticus; species Perodicticus potto. The sequence goes on from CAUYRH010058057.1 coordinate 2,788, forward strand.
CTTTTTGTTCACCTCCTTGTCCTTCTTTTTCCTTCTCACTTCCTCCTTTGCTTTACATTACTTTGTCTCAGAGCTTAGGTGTTGAAGTGGCCTCTTGGTATAAAGCCAAAAGGAAGAGAAGAGTAAAGCGTAAGCAGGGAGAAACAAGAGGAAAAGAAAGAAATGAATAAAAAGAGGCAAAAATAAAAGAAAAAAAAGAAGGGTATAAAAGAAAAAATTGAAGAACAGGAGAGAAGGAGGACAGGTTGAGAGAATGAGAGGGATAGGAGAAATGGTATTGATTGTCATAGTGCTAAGGCTATGCCTGCAACTAGAAGATTTTGAGGAACTGGGGTGGGTGGGTTCCTTAAAATCAGGAACTCCCTACCAGCCCAAGAAAAGCCAGACTCTATCTCTACCAAATATAGAAAGAAAAATTAAAAAGTAAAAACAACAAATAAGAAAGAAAAAACAAATAAAAATGAAAAAGGAAAAGAAAAATTCTGCAGTGTGACTTGCCAATACTGTCTTCCCAGGGCCAAAGGTAGAAGGACTCCCTAAACCATGATCTCTTGGTCTCCTTGAGCCAGGTTACTTCCATGACCTCCCATCTAGACCAAAGCCATGCCACCCCAGCACTCAGAGATAAAAGTAAATAATAATGATAAAGTAAGAATAAAGAAAATTAAAAACACAGTTGTATCAAATAAAAGAGAGAGAGGGAAGAGAGAGAAAAAAAGAAAGAAATAAGAAAGACAGCCCCCCAAAGGAGGGGGTTTCTTAGCTGTTATACAAGCAATTTACACAGGAAAGATGAGAAGTAGAAAGGTCTCTATCAAAAGAGAGAAAGTTGAGGAGTGAAATAGAAAGAGAGAATAAATGAGGCTGAAATATCATAATCAAAAAAACACAGGAGTCCTTGCTCTTAATGAACATAAAAAGATATTAAGAATAAAACCAAACAAATTAGCTAAAACAAAATGCAACAAACAAAATTTTAAAAGATCAAATAGCAAAAATCAGCAGCAATCTCAGCAACAAGGAAAAGAGAAAAAAATACTTTAAAGAAATATATATATATATATATATATATATATATATATATGAATGGGCAACTTAAATAGGATATATATATATATATATATCATATATAAATACATATATGATATATATATGGCAATATATTGCTGGGACACCAGGTGGCACTGTGGTTTTAGGACATGAAGAACACAAGCGACAACCTCTCTCTAGTTTCTGAGCATGGTCCTGATTCCTAACCTAGTTGCCCTTAGTGATTGCTTGATTGTTTCCTCAGCATTCAGTCCCCATTGGTTTGGGATATTAAAGCTCTCCAGAATCCTTTGGAGGCAGGTCACACAGTGTCCCCTGACAACAGTTCTTGGGAGGGGGGTGGTGCAGGAGCCACTCGGAGTTCCCCAATAGTGGAAACCTGATCCAGTTAGGCAGAACAGAGACAGCCATGCTTTAGGACTCTGCTAAGAGGCACATCCTCATGATCTTATTATGACCTTCCCACAATGGCCACCCCCAGGCAGCTGGGACCTTCCCAGTATGGCTGCTTTGCCAGCCACCCAACTGATGGTAAATCTACCCCACCTACTATTCAAATGTGGTTGCTGTATACTGTTAGAATCCGCCCACTCTTCCAAACATTCCACTCAATGCACAGCTTCCCCCTCAAGCCAAAAACTATGGAAAGACTTCCTCCCATCCTTGGACCTCCATAGTGGGTAGCCATTCCTGCTGGCTCCCAGTCACTTACTTACTGAGTCAGACATCCACAGCTCCAGATCTTATGCTGTCTCCTGCACACCACCACCTGCTGTGCTCCTGGAGCTATGATTCGAGGTAAGGTGCCTGCACCAGGTAGGGCTGGGTTCTCTTCATTTCCCCAGTCATACTAGGCAAGCTCAGCTGAATGATCACACTGGTCTGCCATCTTGGTCCACCACTCATTTTTAGTTTTCTTAAACAAAACAACAACCATCCAAGAATATTTTATCCTGCAAAAATAAGTTTCATAAATAATGGAGGGAAAAAAGACTTTTATAGACAAGAAAACACTAAAGGAGTTTGTCACTGCTAGAGCTGCCCTACAGGAAATACTCAAAAGTGCATTATACATGAAACAGAATAATAGATACCCACAAGTATAAAAACACCCAAACTTAAAGCTCACAGTTCTTATAAAATAACAGCACAAGAGCAAAAACAAAACAAGAAGGTATCATCCAATATGATGAGCATGAAGGTATCCCACATAGCCATACTAACATTACACACAGTCTTAATGCCCCAATAAATAGACCTTGATGGGAGGAATGGATGGAAAAATATGACTCAGATATATACTATGTCTAAGAAACACATTTAACTTATAAAGATGAAAACAGATTCCAGACAATGGGATAGAAGAAGATAGTCTATGCAAGAGGAAATCGAAATCAAACAGGTTATAGCCATTCTCATATCAGATAAAATAGATTTTAAATTAAAAATGATTTAAAAATTCAAAGATGGTCATTTTATAAAGGTAAAGGTAGAAATTTAAAAAAGACAAAAAAAATCCTACACATATATACCTAACATAGGAGCTTCCAGATTTATAAAGTAAGTTCTACTAGATCTTAGCAAAGAAATAAACAGTAACAAAATTTCCCCAGACTTTAGCAACAATGGACATATTACAGAAGCATAAAATCAGTAAAGGAAAACAGGACTTAATAGAACCACAAAACAAATGGCCCCAACAGACATTTACAGTATGTTATACCCCTCAAAAAAAATATTGAATATATGTTCTCCTGATCAACACATGGGACATTTTCCAAGATTGATAATATTTTAGGTCACAAAACAAATCTCTCAGCCAATTGAAATTATGCCATGTATCTTCTCAGACCATAGTAGAATAAAACTAGAAATCAATTCCAAGAAAAACACTCAAAATACACACAAAGACATGAAAATTAAACAATGTACTGCTGAGTGATCCTTCTGTAAATGACAAAATTAAGATAGGAATTCAAAGATTCCTTGAACTAATTTACAAAGGGAACACAAGTTTTCATTATGTATGGTAACATTGAAAGCAGTTATAAAAGGAAAGTTCATAGCCTTAAATACTTAAGCAAAAAGACAGAAAAATTACAAAATAACAATCTAATGTTGTATCTCAAGAAACTAGAAAATGAAGAGCAAATCAAACCCAAAAATAACAAGAGAAAAGAAAGATCAGAGCTCACAGCAGAACTAAATGAAATGGAACCAAAAATAAATCAAAAAAAGAATGAAACAAGTCAGTTCTTTGAAAAAATAAACAAAATCCATAGGCATCTAGCCAGACAAACCAGAAATAGAAAGGAAAGGACTCATATAGGATCAACCAGAAATGAAGGAGGAGACATTACTACTGATACCACAGAAAAACAAAATATCATTCATGAATACTCTAAAAACCTCTGCACACACAAACTAGAAAATTTAAAGCAAATGGTAAAATTCCTGGAAACACACAGCCTCCTGAATCTGAATCAGGAAAAAGTAGAAATTATGAGCAGACCAATAATGAGCAGCAAGATTGGAAGAATAATAAATAAAACTCCCAACAAAAAAAGTGCTGGCCTTGAAGAAATCACAGCCAAATTCTACCAGACCTACAGAAAATAACAGATCTTTCATGCACAGAAACTATTACATAACATTGGGAATAAAGAAATCATTCTGAATTTATACTATGAAACTAGCATCACTGCAATATTTAAACCAGGGAAGGCCACAACAAAAAGCCTACAGATTAAAATTCCTTATGAACATAGATGAAAAATCCTCAACAAAATTCTTTCAAACCAAATTCAGCAGCACAACAAAAAGATTTTCACCACAATCTACTGGGTTTCATTGCAGGGATGCAAGGATGGTTCAGCATACAAAAATCAATAAATAAGATTTACCACATAAAAAGAAGAAAAATATAATCATGTTAATAGATGCAGAAGTATTCTGCAAATCCCAGCATCCTTCCATGACAAAATCTAAAAAACCTAGGCATAGAAGGAATATTATAAAATTATAAAAGCCATATATTAGAAATGCATGTGCACCATCATCCTAAATGGAGAAATGCTGCAAGGATTTCCCCTAAGAACGAAAACAAGATAAGGCTGCCCCACTTATACTCAAGGTAGTACTGGAAGTCCTAGCCAGAGAAATCAGGTAAGAGAAAGAAAGAAATGACATCTAAATCAGGAAAGAGGAGGTTAGACAATCCCAAAAGACTTCTAGAATTAATGAATAGAGTCTGCAAAGTCTGAGGTTACAAAATCAATGTACATTAATAAGTAGCATTTCTGAATACTATATATAGTCAAGCAGAGAGTCTAATCAAGGAGTCAACACCATTTAGAAGTGCTACAAATAAAATATAATACCTAGTAATATCCTTAACCAAGGAGGTAAAAGTTCTCTATGATGAGAACTTTAAAACACTGACAAAAGAAATTGAAGATGACACAAGTAAATAAAAAGACATTTCTTGCTCACAGATTGCTAGAATCAACATTGTCAAGATGCCCATACTGCCCAACACGATATATAGATTCCACAAATCAAAATACCAACATCTTGATTTCACAGGCCTTACACAAATAATGCTAAGCTCCATTTGGAACCATAAAAGATACCAAATAGCCAAAGAAATCCTAAAAAAAGAGGAAAAATCTGGAGATGTCATGTTACCTAACTTCAAATTATACTACAAGCCTATAACAACCAAAACAACATGGTATTGGTATGAAAGTAGAGATACACCAATGGAATGGAATAGAGAACCCATATAGCTATGAAACCATGTAGCTATGACCAACTGGTCTTTGACAAAGTAGACAACTTTGGGGAAAAGAAACCCTATTCAATAAATTAATGCTGGGAAAATTGAATTGTCACATGTAGAAGAATATAACAGGACTGCTATCTTTTGCTGTAAACCAACATTCATTCAAGGTGGATAAAAGACTTAAAAATAAAGCTTAAAATCCTAGAAATTCTAGAAAATAATGTAGGAAAACGCCTATATACATTAGTCTAGGCAAATACAGCAACAACAAAAAAATAGCAAATAAATTTGACTTGACTTAACTAAAAAGCTATTGCATGGCAAAGAAAGTAATCAACAGAGTGCATAGACAACCTACAGAATGAGAGGAAATATTCACAAACTCTATATCCAACACTGGTCTAATATCCAGAATCTACAAAGATTTTAAACAAATCAGCAAGAAAAAAAAATCACCCCATAAAAAAATGGACAAAAAACATGAACAAGTTTTTCAAAAGGAGATAGCCAAATGGTCATGACTATAGAAAATATGCTTACCATTACTAATCATTATAGAAATGCAAATTAAAACTAAAATGAAATAACTTGTTACCCCTATCAGAATGACTATTATTAAAAAGTGATAAAACAATAGATGTTGGCATGGATATAGAGAAATAGGATTGCTTATACACTGTAAGTTGGACAGCAAATTAGTACAACCTCTATGGAAAACAGTATAAAGATATTTCCAAGAAATAAATGTAAACCTACCATTTACTCCAGTAATCCTACTGCTGAGTATCTACTCAAAGGAAAAGAAGTCATTATATTAAAAAGATACCTTTACCTGAATGTTTATCATAGCACAATTAATAAATGCAAAGATACAGAACCAACTTAAGTGCCCACAAGTCAATCAGTCTCTCTCTCTCTCTCTCTCTCTCTCTCTCTCTCTCTCTCACACACACACACACACACACACGCAAATACATACAAACATACCATGGAGTATCACTCAGCTGTAAAAAGGAATGAAATGTGTGTGATGTCATTTGCAGTAACTTGGATGGAACTGGAGACCATTATCCTAAGTGAAGCTCAAAGTGAAGGGAAAAATAAATCTTAATCATAAATTGGTAAATGTAAGGCTATTTGTAACAGAGGGTATGATGACATAGATTTTTTAAAAAGTCAAGTATACATTGAAATGGTCGCAGTGTCCTTAGTCAATAGGGAAGTGAAAACCACAACAATGTGAAAGAAATATCCACTCACAAAAATTGCTAAAATGAAGGTTGGGGTAAGACTATGCTTTGTGTTGGTAGGGTTGTGGAAAAACTAGATCTCCCATATGCTGCCTGTTGGAGTGTTAATTGGTCCACTGACTTCAGGAAAATATTAAACTGTATCTAGTAAAGCTGAATATATAAATATTTGGTGGCCCAGAAATATGTTTATAATTTCCCGTTGTAACAATATATTTTCTCCAGTATCAATATCAGGTGTATCTAGATCAAGCAGAATGATTTTGAAATATTTCTTCTTTTTCTACTGTGTGTAGGATTTGGCAGGATCTGTTTTTTGAAGCTCTCATTTACTTTTATTTGTATGGCATTAGTTGTCTATTTTTTGAGACTTTGGGAAAAAAAATAAGAAGTTCACTGATGACTTCATGCTGAGCCTCAGAGTCAAAGTGCTATATAATGTCTTATTTGACAATGTGTACGTTGCTTTCTTGGCGTTATTATTGCTAATATTGCTTGATATTTTGATGCAGTAATCTGTTTTCTTTTCTGAATGTATTTATTTTCATTCATTCTTTATGTAGTTTTTGTTTCTAGTCCTTAGCCTAAACATTGTTATTTTTATTGAATTTTAACCCTTTTAAATTCTGTGAAGGCAAAAAGTGGAAACCTAATTAACACATATATATGTAAAAATTTAAAAAAATTTAAAAAAACTTTGATGACCCAGCATTCTAATCCTAAGTATCCATGTACTATAAATGTGAACATAAATTCACCAAATACACATGTAGAATAATGTCCATAGTAGTAATAACTGTCCTAGACCAGAAACACCCAAACTGCATCATTAGTAGACTGGATCAACTGTGGTATATTCATTCATGGAATGATGACGATCAGACTACAAATACATGCAACAAGATGAATCTCACAACACTGATGTGAGCAAGCAAAGCTAGACACAGAAAAGATTGTTTTGTTGGATTCCATTTGTATAAAGCTTAATACTGGGCAAAACTAGTAATTACCTTAGTCAAGGAGGGAGTAGAGGATGAATAATGATTAAAAAGAGACAAGAGAATTTTCTGGAATGTTGGTAATGTTTCTTTACCTGAGTGCTCATTCTCAAGTGTGTTCTTTTGTAAAAATTGGAGAGGTGTGATTATGATATCTGTACTTTTTCCCATGTTGCATTTCAATCAAAAATTCAAAAATACATATAGTACTACTCAGCCATAAAAAATAATAGTTATCTAGTATCTTTTGTAACTATCTGGATGAAACTAGAGACTATTCTTCTAAGTGAAGTATCACAAGAATGGCAAAACTGCTGGGCTTCCACAGGTCCGCCATCTGCTAGAGACTCTGCCGGCAACTGCCAGGCCTCCGCAGGACTGCCCCCGGCCAGGGACACTCCCAGCAACCACGCAGGCCTCCGCCTGGCACCCATGGGGCCTCCGTAGGCCAGCCTTCTGCCAGGGACTCCGCCAGCGACCGCCAAGCCTCTGTAAGTCTGCCCCCGGCCAGGAACTCCCCAGGTGACCACCTGGCCCTGCACCCAGCACTTGCCAAGCTTCTGTAGGTCTGCCTTCTGTCAGGGACTCTGCCCATGACCACCAGGTCCCAGGCCAGGAACACTCCCAGCGACTGTGCTGGCCTCCACCTGGCACCCACAGGGCCTCCGCAGGCCAGCCTCCTGCCAGGGAGGCCTCTGGCAACCACCAGGCCTCTGCAGGCCCACCCTGGCCAAAAACTTCCTGGACAACCATTTAGCCCTGCACCCAGCACTTAAAGGGCCTCCTCAGTCCCGCCTTCTATCCGAGACTCCACAGGCAACTGCTGGGTCCCTGCAAGCCTGCCCCTGCCCAGGGATTCCCCCAGTGACCATGTGGGCCTGTGTCTGGAACCCACAGGGCCTCCAAAGATCCGCCCCCAACAAGGAACTCCCGGGCAACCACCCGGACCTATGCCCCACACTTGCCAGACCCCGCACTCCCACCTTCTGCAAGGAAACCTGCTGGCAACCACCAGGCCCCCCGCAAGCCTGTCCCTGGCCAGGACCTCCCCCAGCAATCATGCACCCCTGCTCCCTGAGCCTGTAGGGCATCTGCAAATGACCCTCTGCCAGGGACTCCACCAGTGACTGCCAGGCCTCTGTAAGAACACCCGCAGAGAGGAACTCCCCCAGTGATCATGCAGCCCGCACCTGGTACTCCCAGAACCATGTGCACCAACCCCCACCCTGCTGCTGGATCCAGAGGTGCCACAATTCAGAGCAGCTCCTGCAGCCAGAACTCCCTGACTGGGGCAGTCCCAGAAGAGCTACACAGGGTCACTCACTACAAAGTTCCAGCAACAATAGAGTGGTCCTGCCAGGATCTAATCTTCGAGAGACACCTTCCCAACTCTGAGGACAGCCAGACACAACAGTGAAAAACAATCATGGGGTGGAATCAATGGAAAAACTCTGGCAATATGAATAACCAGAGTAGACCAACTCCTCCAAGGAATGACAAGGCAGACACAGCACAAGATCCCTTGCATAAGCAAATGGCTGAGATGTCAGAAATTGAATTCAGAATCTGGATAGCAAATAAGATCAGTGGAATGGAGGAAAAGATGGAATTAGAATTTCAAGCAGTAATCCAAAAGATGACCCAAAAGATGTCTC
>CAUYRH010058059.1:0-19655 GCA_963574655.1 Perodicticus potto
TGACAGCTGCAACCAAAAAATGGCCGGGCAATTGTGGTGGGCGCCTGTAGTCCCAGCTACTTGGGAGGCGGAGGCAGTAGACTCGCTCGAGCCCAGGAATTGGAGGTTGCTGTGAGCTGTGATGCCATGGCACTCTATCCAGGGTGACAGCTTGAGGCTCTGTCTCAAAAAAAAAAAAAAAATCCTGAACTGGGAATTAAACCTTTCCTTCACCAACATTATAAAAATCCAAAGTGGCATAAAAGTACTGATCACAGGAGGCATCAAAAAGTCAGCATTCTCACCTCCTCTCCTTACCTTTAAGTACTTGCTAATGAATCTCTTCCTCCATTCTGGGATCTTTTTTTTGGTAGAGACAGAGTCTTGAAATGTTGCTTTGGCTGGTCTCAAACTCCTGCCTCAGCTTCCCAAAGTGCTAGGATTACAGGTGTGAGCAACCACGCCCAGTCTATTCTGGAACATATAGATTTCTCATCTTCCTATAAATCATGAGTAATCGGTACCACCAGAATCACCTGATCCCAGGTTCTTCATATTCAATCTCCTTTATGGCCTAATCTGTCCACCTCTCTCCTACTGCCACTGTCTGGATTAAACCTCCACCACTTCTTTTTTTTTTCGAGACAGAGTCTTACTTTGTCGCCCTTGGTAGAATGTCCTGATCTTCTTGCCTCAGCCTCCCAAGTAGCTGGGACTTACAGGTACCCGCCACAAGACCTAGCTATTTTTAGAGACAGGGTCTCACTCTTGCTCAGGCTGGTCTCAAATTCCTGAGCTCAGGCAATCCACCCACCTCAGTCTCCCAGCCTCCACACATACCTGCAGCAGGCTGCCAGGGAATCTTTTGAAAATATAGATACAAATCCAGAAGTGGATGTAATCCTAGCATGCCTGTAATCCTAGCCCTCTAGGAGGCTGAGGTGAGTGGATTACCTGAGCTCAGGAGTTCCAGACCAGCCTGAGCAAGAGCAAGACGCCTTCTCTAAAAATAGCCAGGCGTTTTGGTGGGCACCTGTAGTCCCAGCTACATGGGAGGCTGAGACAAGAAGATCACTTGAGCCCAACAATTTGAAGCTGCTGTCAGCTATGATGCCACAACACACTACCAAGGGCAACCAAGTGAGACTGTGTCTCAAAAAAAAAAAAAAAGAAAGAAAGAAAATATAGTTATATAGTTGTGTTTCATATAACTCGCTTCCTAACAGCCTTCAGGGATGCCTTGTTATCCTTTTTTTTTTTTTGAGACAGAGCCTCAAGCTGTCACCCTGGATATCTTTTTTTTTTTTTTTAAGAGACAGAATCTCATTTTGTTGCCCTCGGTAGAGTGTCGTGGCATCACAGCTCACAGCAACCTCCTGCTCTTGGGCTTAGGCGATTCTCTTGCCTCACCCTCCCAAATAGCTGGGACTACAAGTGCCCGCCACAATGCCCAGCTACTCCTTGTTATTCTTGAGACTGAATCGGGGCTACCCATGTTCTACACAAGCTATGCTCCAGATACCCTGGCACACTGGAGTGTTCAGTGGTTAGGAAGAGAAGGAATGAAGGGAGTAACTAGAGAACCAGGCCAAAGAACTAGGCAGGAGTTAGTGGCAGGAGGCCATATTTAGGAGTTTGGATTTTATTTTGATGGTAGTCAAAAGCCACTGACAGTTGTAAGCAGGAGTATACCACGATCTAAAGTATAAATTAAGCTTTTGAAAAGATCACTCTGGATACTATACAGAGACTATACCAAAGGGAACAGGAATGGAATTTTGGAAGCTACCAGAGAACTACCTGTAGTTCTCTGAACACAACTTGCTCCTTGAAACCACTGGGGTTTTGCTATCTTCCTCCCCTCCTCTAGCCAAGTCTCTCAGAGTTCAAATGTCACTGCCTCTTACCTAGATCCCTTCAGGAGTAGAGTCCCTCCTCCACATTCCCAAAGCTCCAGTGCCTCCATCGACAAAGAGAACGTTGTATGGTCTCCCAACTAGACTCTGAGCATTCAAGGGTAGGAACCGTTTTTTTTTTTTTTTGAGACACAGCCTCAAGCTGTCACCCTGGGTAGAGTGCCGTGGCATCACAGCTCACTGCAACCTCCAATTCCTGGGCTCAAGCGAGTCTCCTGCCTCTGCCTCCCAAGTAGCTGGGACTACAGGCGCCCGCCACAACGCCTGGCCTTTTTTGGTTGCAGCCGTCATTGTTGTTTGGCGGGCCCAGGCTGGATTTGAACCAGCCAGCTCAGCTGCACATAGCTGGTGCCTTAGCCCGTTGAGCCACAGGCGCCAAGCCAGAACTTTTTCTTTTTTCCAGCTTTTGCCTCAGTGCTCGCACATAACAGGTGCACTCAATAAACTTTGATGGCTAAATGAACAGATAGATGAATGGGGTGTTTTACACTACTGCCCCCCCCATCTAATTACTATTGTGTCCCTGGTGGTCTAGTGGTTTAAAAAGAAAAACAAAACAAAACAAATTTAAAAATAATTACTACTGGGGCACCTGCTCCCTTATTCTTCTGTTCAGGTAATGATCTTGCTTCTTATGTCTCTAAGAAAATATAAACAATAAAGCAAGAACCTATTTACTGGCAACTGTGTCCACATACTCCACCTTCTCTCCTGTTGTTCTCAATGAACTGTCCAACCCTTTTGGTCCTAAGGCCAACCCTTTTGCCATTGCGTCACTCCAATTGTTCCTGCTCTTTCTTTGCATCTTAGTTATTCCCTCTCTAATGAATCATTCCCATCAGTACACAAATAGGTGTAATATCTCACACCTTATATTTGAAACAGGGAAAAATCCCACATCAGCCTCCAGCTACAATTTCATTGTTCTGCTTCACTTTACAGAACTCTTTAAAGAAGTTGAACATAGGCTTGGCTCAATGAATATAGCCTGTGGCTCAAGCAGCTAAAGCACCAGCCTCATACACCTGAGCTGGTGGGTTCAAATCCAGTCCTGGCCCGCCAAACAACAATGACGGCTGCAACCAAAAACTGACCAGGCATTGTGGCAGGCGCCTGTAGTACCAGCTACTTGGGAGGCAGAAGAAGGAGACTCGCTGGAGCCTAGGAGTTTGAGGTTGCTGTGAGCTGTGATTTCATAGCACTCTACTCAAGGCAACAGCTTAAGGCTGTCTCAAAAAACAAAAAAAAAAGTTGAATATACTAACTATATTAATTCTTCTCCTCCTATCCTCTTTTACATTTACTTTCAAATTCTTTTTTTTTTTTTTTTTTAATTTCTTAGAGATGGGATTTCATTATGTAGCCCAGGCTGGCCTTCAACTCCTGGGCTCAAGCGATCATCCAACCTCAGCCTCTCAAGCAACTAAAATTATAAGCGTGCCATTACTGCCAGCTTCCTATTTTCTCTTTATCCTACTCTGATTAAGCTTTCATGCCCACTACCTTACGGAAACAGCTTTTACCCAGATCACCAAGGAACTCTATATTGCCAAAGCTAATTGGCAACTCTCAAACATTTTCCTACTTGACCTATAAGCAGATTTTCACATGATTGATCATTTGGTCCTTCTTCAAACACATCCTTATGTCTTGCCTGGGTAGAAATTTTCTAGGCAATCTACCACCACCAAGTTGTTACTGCAGTACAGTGGCTGGCTCCTTGTATACAGAAAGGTGATGTGTGATGCAGTAGTCCATTTACTCACCAGAGCCCAGTAGTTGTGTGTGTACAGTCTCATGGAAAATGATAACTGCAGGGCCCAGGGTGGATAAAGGGACATCCAAGCCACAGCGGGCAGTGGTAGCCTTGAGCTCCTTGGTGAAGTGCTTCAGATAAGCTTCTGAGGCGTCCCCAAGGAATTTGAAGAGGTCATTATGCAGTCGGTCTGCATGAGTTCGATAGATGACCAGGTCTGAGATGGCCAGGACCTTAAGCAGCAGACGTGTTCTCTGGCTTAGATTCACGGTAGCCCCCAAGAGCCCCTCGGTGTCTATCACTGCTACTTTGTGGACTGGGTCATAGGCTGCCCACACTCCCACAGTGCAGGACTCCTGAGCAGGGGAGGTTTTAAAGACTTCCCGGCCATAAAAGAAAGTGTGGTTGAGAGTATGAGACTTTCCATCACCAGTATTTCCAAAAATGGAAACCACCTTCAGATGTTGATCAGGTTTGCAGTCCAATTTTCTAATAAAGTCCTCTTCATTCATTACCTTTAAAAAAAAAAAAAAAAGACAGTGAAATATAGAAATTACAAAACAGCCAAAGCACCTACAACAAGAACAAGTGCTTCCCAGGCTCAACATCCTTTCTTAACTTGTCAAGGAACAAGGAAAGGAAGTTCCGGGGTAAGAGCACCCCATCCCTCACCCTTAGCAAACAGCCCACGGGAGCCTCTGAAACCTCAGTCAGTGTAAGAACTGTAACACTCTCAGAAGAAAACAAGGAGGTTTAATCTTTCTGACCCTGGACTGGGCAATAGTTTCCTAGATGTGACACCAAGAGCACAAGAAGCAAAAGAAAAAAATTAGATAACTGCTCTGCGCCCATAGCACAGTGGTTACAGTGCCAGCCGCATACACCGAGGGTGGCAGGCTCGAACCCGACCTGGGCCAGCTAAACAACTGCAACAAAAAAATAGCTGGGCGTTGCGGCAGACACCTGTAGTCCCGGCTACTTGGAAGGCTGAGGCAAGAGAATCGCTTAAACCCAACAGTTTGAGGTTGCTGTGAGGGGTAACGCAACAGCACTCTACCAAGGGTGACATAGTGAGACTCTGTCTCAAAAAAACAAGAAAAAAAGAAAGAAAAAGAAAAAAAATAGATAAATGAAACTAAATCAAAAAAAGAAAAAAAAATAGATAAACAAAACTAGAGCAAAATTAAAACTTTGTGCTACCAAGAACACCATAAAGACAATGAATCATCAACCCACAGAATAAAAGAAAATACTTGTCAATCGAATATCTAATAAGGTGTACAGAATGTAAAGAAACCTTGTAACTCAACAATGAAGTCAAGTAACGCAATTAAAAAACAAGCAAAGATGGCTCGGCACCTGTGGCTCAATGGGTTAAGGCGCCAGCCACGTACACCTGAGCTGGTGGGTTTGAATCCAGCCTGGGCCCGCCAAACAACAATGTCAGCTGCAACCAAAAAATGGCCGGGCATTGTGGCGGGCGCCTGTAGTCCCAGCTACTTGGGAGGCAGAGGCAGGAGACTCGCTTGAGCCCAGGAATTGGAGGTTGTTGTGAGCTGTGATGCCATAGTACTCTATCCAGGGTGACAGCTTGAGGCTCTGTCTCAAAAAAAGATAAAAAATAAAAAATAAGCAAAGAATCTGAATAGGCATTTCTCTAAAAGAAGATATGCAATCAATCAACCTATAAACACATGAAAAGATGCTCAACATCATTAATCACCAAGAAAATACAAATCAAACCCACAAGATACCAATTCACATCCACTAGAATGGCTGTGCTCAAAAAGAGAACAAGTGATGGCAAGCATGTATAGAAATGGCAATGCTCACGATGCAGGTGGGAACAAAAATCACACAGCCTCTGGACGATAGCCTGGCAGTCATACATAGAGTTGCTATACGTCTCTAATTCCACTAAACACAGTCCATGCAAAACTTGCATGGACATGAATGTTCACAGGAGCATAATCTATTTTAACAGTCAAACAGCTATCACCTGATGAACAGATCCTGAAATATTAATACCATTCAGCTATAAAAAGCAATGAATCTACTTCCACTCCTTACTTTATTATACATTTATTTTTCTCACCTTTAGGATATAATTTTTTTTTTTGTAGAGACACAGTCTCACTTTATCACCCTCAGTAAAGTGCCGTGGTGTTACAGCTCACAGCAACCTCCAACTACTTGGCTTAGGCGAATTCTCTTGCCTCAGCCTCCTGAGAAGCTGGACTACAGGTGTCCGCCACAACACCCAGCTATTTTTTTGCAGTTTGACTGGGGCCGGATCTGAACTGCCACCCTTGGGGCCAGTGCCCTACCCACTAGGCCACAGGTGCTGCCCTAGGATATTTCTTTCTTTCTTTTTTTTTTAGAGACAGAGTCTCACTTTATCACCAATGGTAGAGTGCCATGGCGTCACAGCTCACAGCAACCTCCAGCTCTTGGGTTTAGGTGATTCTCTTGCCTCAGCCTGAATAGCCGGGACTACAGGCACCAGCCACAATGCCCGGCTATTTTTTGGTTGCAGTTTGGCTGTGGCCAGGTTTGAACCCGCCACCCTTGGTATATGAGGCTGGCACCCTACCCACTGAGCCACAGGCACTGCCCAGGACATTTCTTAAATGTGCCCTTACTTTGACCTGACTCAGTAGAAATTCCTTTTTTTTTTTTTTGAGACAGAGTCTCACTATGTCGCCCTAGGTAGAGTGCGGTGGCGTCATAGTTCATAGCAACCTCAGAAGCTTGGGCTTAAGCAACTCTCTTGCCTCAGCCTTCTGAGTAGCTGGGATTACAGGCACCTGCCACAACACCCAGCTATTTTTTTGTTGTAAGTGTCACTGTTGTTTGGCAGGCCTGGGCCAGGTTTGAACTCGACAGCCCCAGTGGGTGTATGTGGCCACAGCCCTGTTGAGCTATAGGCACCGAGCCAATAGAAATTCTTAATTACCTCTTACGTTTCATGTCATGACTGCATCAGTTCCTCCCTTACAGTCTTCCTAATTCCTTGCTGACTAAACTTCAGAAGGGGCTTGGAATGCTGCAGCAAGACTTGGCAAATACTGGGCCTTGGATTGAAGTAACATCTACTGACCAAGTATGGTTTTTTTTTAAACTATACTAATTACTGTAAATATTTTCTTATACTTGTTATAATTGGGTAGAAATGGATGAGACTAGTATTTGGAAGGAATTATACATCTGAAAGAATTCTGTTGGAAAATATATTCTATATCATTTCAGGTAATCTTTCAGTGGGCAATAATTACTATGATGGCAGATTTTCCTTAAACTCATGGTAGTTAGGTAATTTCACTTACCTCATCTTAGACTGGGAAAATGAGAAAAATCTATGAAATACCGTAGTTCTATTATTCTAAAGATATTAAAATGCTTTTCAGTTATAATTACAGAATGTATAATAGTTTGTATTATATTTCCAAAGTATTTTTTATTAGTAATTCAACCTGCTAAATATGTTTCTGAAGTGGACAAGCGACAGTTTGCACCTTCCTACCCACCCCACCCCCAATTATCAAGTGGGCTAAAGTACATTTTCCCTCTAGAAATAATAAATAGGTAGAATTGTCAAAAAAAAAATTTTTTTTGAAATGAAAGTAACTGGGTATCAAATGATAATTGCTTGACAATTCTAGGGGAAGAAGGGGGAAAAGAATGAAGTACTGATACATGCTAGAACTTGGACGAACCTTAAAAACCTGGTAAGTGAGGGCAACGCCTGTGGCTCAAAGGAGTAGGGCGCTGGCCCCATATACCGGAGGTGGCAGGTTCAAACCTGGCCCCGGCCAAAAACTGCAAAAAAAAAAAAAAACCTGGTAAGTAAAAGAAGCTACATAAGGCTACATACCGTATGTTTCCATTTATATTATTAATAAATATCCAGAACATGCTCAGCACCCATAGCTCAGTGGTTAGGGTGCCGGCTACATGCACCAAGGCTGGTGGGTTCGAACCCAGCCTAGGCCTGCTAAACAATAATGACAAAAAACAACAAAATAGCTGGGCATTGTGGCAGGTGCCTGTAGTCCCAGGAACTTGGGAGGCTGAAGCAAGAGAATCACTTAAGTCCAAGAGTTTGAGTTTGCTGTGAGCTGTGACATCACAGCATTCTACTGAAGGTGACATAGTGAGACTCTGTCTCAAAATAAATAAATAAATAAATATCCAGAACAATTAAATTCATAAAGACAGAAAATAGATTAGTGGTTGCCAGAGGCTAAGAAGAAGAGATAATAGGGAGAAGCTGTTAATGGGTATAGGGTATTTATGTGGGGGGGATAAAAATGTTCTAGAATTAGATAGTGGTAAGGGTTATACACATATAAGTTTATAAATTACTAAAAACATTGAATTACATCATTCTAAAAGGTGATTTTTATGTTACATGAATTACATCCCAATAAAGTTATTACTTAAAACACAATTTACTAAGCAAAAGCAAGATTCTGTCTCTACAAAAAAATACAAAAATTGGCTGGCTGTGGTGGTGAGTGCCTGTTGTCCCAGTTACTCAGGAGGCTAAGGCAGGAAGACTGCTTGAGGCCAGGAGTTTGAGGTTGCTGTGAGCTATGATGATGCCACTATACTCTATCTGGGATGACAGAGCAAGACTCTGTCTCAAAAAAAAGAAATTATTAGTTAAACGTCATCCACCCATAATTTCTCTGTTAACAGTTTAAAGAACTTATAAAAAGTCCTTATAAAAAGCCAGGCCAGGAAGGAAGAGACATGGGGCCAGTGAAATCCCAGATTGGAGTTCCAGAAAGATGCTCAGAGCCCCAACTCTCAGAATACAGAAGCCCAGTGTCAAAGGTCCTGATCCAAATAGGTTATGTTTACTTCAGCTAAAAGAGTGCTAAACCTTCACGGCAAGTGTCCTCCTGCCACCAGAAGAAAAAAACACCTTTCTGATTCTCAAGAGTCTGTTGGCTTAATAAAAAGCAATTAGAGAGGCTGGGTGCCTATAGCTCAGCGGCTAGGGTGCCAGTCACATACACCGGAGCTGGTGGGTTCAAATCCATACCAGGCCTGCCAAACAACGACAACTACAACCAAAAAAAAAAAAAAGCAATTACAGAAATATAGGGAGAGACCAGGTGGCTCATGCCTATAATTCCAGTGCTTTGGCCAAGGTGAGAGGATCCCTTAAACCAGGAGTTCAAGACCAGCATGGGCAACATAGTGAAACCCTGACTCTGCAAAAAAATTAAAGATTATTCAGGCAAGGTGGCATGCACCTGTAGTCCCAACTACTCAGGAAGCTGAGGTGGGATGACTGCTTGAGGGTAGGTATACGATGATGCAATGAATTTCGATCACACTGCCACACTACAGCCTGGGCAACAGATCTAAGACAATGCCTCTTTTAAAAAGTTAAAATTGGCTCGGTGCCCACAGCACAGTGGTTATGGCGCCAGCCACATGCACTGAGGCTGACAGGTTCAAGCCCGGCCCAGACCAGCTAAACAATGACAACTGCAACAAAAAACAGCTGGGTGTTGTGGCAGCTAGTCCCAGCCACTTGGGGAGACTGAGGCAACAGAATCACTTAAGCCCAAGAGTTTGAGGTTGTTGTGAGCTATGACACCAGGGCACTCTACCAAGAGCAACACAGTGAGACTCTGTCTCAAGAAGAAAAAAAAAAAAGGCTCGGCACCTGTGGCTCAACGGGCTAAGGCGCCAGCCACATACACCTGAGCTGGCGGGTTCGAATCCAGCCCGGGCCCGCCAAACATCAATGGTGGCTGCAACCAAAAAATGGCTGGGTCTTGTGGCGGGCGCCTGTAGTCCCAGCTACTTGGGAGGCAGAGGCAGGAGACTCGCTTGAGCCCAGGAATTGGAGGTTGCTGTGAGCTGTGGATGCCACGGCACTCTCTCCAGGGTGACAGCTTGAGGCTCTGTCTCAAAAAAAAAAAAAAAAAGAAATTAAAATTAAAATTAAGGCCAGGCACAGGCTCAGCGGCTAGAGTGCCAGCCACATACACCAGAGCTGGCAGGTTCGAATCCAGCCTGGGCTTGCCAAACAACAATGACAACTAAGGTCAGGCATAGTGGCTCATGTCTGTAATCCTAGCACTCTGGTAGGGTAAGGCAGGTGGATCACTTGAGCTCAGGAGTTCAAGACAAGCCTGAGCAAGAGCAAGACTGTGTCTCTACCTACTAAAAATAGAAAAATTAGCCAGGCTTTGTGGTGGGTACCTGTAGTCCCAGCTACTCAGGAGGCTGAGACAAGAGGATCACTTGAGCCTAAGAGTTTGATGTTGCTGTGAACTATGATGATGCCCTGGCACTCTATACAGGAGATAAAGTTAGAGTGTGTCTCAAAAAGTATATATATTAAAATTTTAAACAGAGAGAAATATAGGCCTGGTTTCCTAAAGCCTTATCAAGATGGTAAACTACTCATTATTCTATTAACAATATTACAAATGATTCATTAAGAGCCTGAATGTTAATGATAATACTAACAATTGTGCAGCGCCTGTGGCTCAGTGGGTAGGACACCAGCCCCATACACCGAGGGTGGTGGGTTCAAACCCAGGCCCAGCCAAACTGCAACAAAAAATAGCCAGGCATTGTGGCTGGTGCTTGTAGTCCCAGCTACTTGGGAGGCTGAGGCAACAGAATTTGCCTAAGCCCAGGAGTTGGAGGTTGCTGTGAGCTATGTGATGCCACGGCACTCCACCGAGGGCAATAAAGTAAGACTCTCTCTACAAAAAAAAAAAAAAAAGGTGGCTTGGCGCCTGTGGCTCAACAGGCTAAGGCGCCAGCCACATACACCTGAACTGGCGGGTTCGAATCCAGCCCGGGCCCGCCAAACAACAATGACAGCTGCAACCAAAAAATGGCCGGGCATTGTGGTGGGCGCGTGTGGTCCCAGCTATGTGGGAGGTGGAGGCAGGAGACTCGCTTGAGCCCAGGTGTTAGAGGTTGCTGTGAGCTGTGATGCCATGGCACTCTACCCAGGGGGACAGCTTGAGGCTCTGTCTCTAAAAAAATTAAAATTAAAATTAAAATTAAAAAAAATTAAAAAAAAAAAAAAAAGGTAATACTAACAATTCACTGAATGTCCATTCCAGTGACAGTGTCCTTCACTAAATCTCTGAGAGCAGGACCAGGTCTATTATGTTTACATGTACAACACTTAGGACACAGCCTGGCACATGGGAGCTCAGTGTCTAGTTAATGAATGAAGGAGTGAATGAATGCTAGGCACCCTGCTCGTTCAGTTAACCACTTTTCCTCACCATGCTTCCTCCACAGGGCTAAAGACACAGCAGCATCCCATAAACTTGGTGAGGAGCTAACTGATCTAGCAGACAACTGAGGGAAAGAAGTTACACAGAACAGCTCATTTGGGCCGAGTGTCACCTAGCCAGCCTGGTTCCAAGCCACTAAGTTGGCAAGCAAGAGGAACGAAACAAAAGCTCCATAAACCTCCACCAGCAATGAGTCAGAAGTAATATAAGGTTAGGACAGCCCTCTGGAAGAGCCACAGACCTTAAACAGGCCTGGCGGGAAAGACTAGGCCTAGGGATTTTCTCCCTGTGGAAATCTACTCTGTCAGGGATCTGTTAAGTGAAATAGCAACTGTTATCCAGAATACCTAAGAGCAGGCACCTGCAAAGGGACATGTGAGAGCTGGTCTCGACCCCACTCTGCTCCATTCCCAGAGTGAATAAGCTACCTGACAGTGAGCTCTGCAAACCGGGCACCCCAGCCAACTCTACAACATCTTTGAAATGGTCTTTGGTCTTTACACAACAGCAAAAGGAGGAGCAACACCAAGCCTACCTCTCCCTAAGATCTAAAGTTACAAAATTAAACGCCTTAGATTCATGTCAAATGCCCGCAAAATGATATATGTAAAACATATTAATAAATGACACATTTGTTAGCCAGGCATTGTGGCGGGCGCCTGTAGTCCCAGCTACTTGGGAGGCCGAGGCAGGAGAATTGCCTAAGCCCAGGAGTTGGAGGTTGCTGTGAGTGTGTGACACCAAGGCACTCTACCAAGGGCAATAAAGTGAGACTCTGTCTCTACAAAATAAATAAATAACACATTTGGGATGGAAATAAAATACTCCATGTCAGCATTTGGAGATACTGGTTTGGCATTCAGCATCCTGGGACACACAACACACACATTTGTGTGTTGGGCATGTGCATCTGAATCCACTGCGAAGACCTCTGGGATGAGGAGCTCAAAACCCCAGGCTGATGTTTCTACAGAACAGTGGACACTCACTTAACATGCACTAGTTATACTTTCTTCTCATGTAAAATGACAATATAATCATCTCTGCCTCTCCTGACTGGGTGGTAGTTGTAATCAAATAAGATAAGGGAGAAAAAATGAGTATAATTGTGATGGATGTGTTACTTAGTTCAATGTAAACATTTCACAATGTAAACATTCAGCAGTACCCTAAACCCCATCAATGTACAAAGTTATGATTTAATAAAAAGAAAAAAAAAAAAAAAAAAAAAAGATAGGCTCAGCGCCTGTGGCTCAACGGGCTAAGGCCCTAGCCACGTACACCTGAGCTTACAGGTTCGAATCCAGCCCGGGCCCGCCAAACAACAATGACGGCTGCAACCAAAAAATGGCCTAGCGTTGTGGCGGGCGCCTGTAGTCCCAGCTACTTGGGAGGCAGAGGCAGGAGACTCACTTGAGCCCAGGAATTGGAGGTTGCTGTGATCTGTGATGCTACAGCACTCTATCCAAGGTGACAGCTTGAGGCTCTGTCTCAAAAAAAAGAAAAAAAAGGGGAGAAAATGCCTGGCCAACTGAGATCATTTTCCTTTTTCTGTCTTTCATGTTATTTTGCTCCCTGTTACATGACTAAATACATCTTTAACCTGTGGGTATTTTCTTCTGAGCCAGAAGGGAGAAAACAGTTTAGGCCTAGGCAGTCGCAAGACTGGTTTTCAGTCAGGGATGCAAAGGTAAAGAAAAGATAAGAATCCCTTTGATGAGGGAAAGAAGGACAAGAAGAGAACAAGGCTCCTGCTCTACCTGTTCTGCCTGTCCACACTGACCCCACTCTGCTCCACTCCCGGGGTGAATAAGCTACCTGACAGTGAGCTCTGCAAACTGGGCACCCCAGCCAACTCTACAACGTATTTGAAATGGTCTTTGGTCTTTACACAACAGCAAAAGGAGGAGCAACACCAAACCTACCTCTCCCCAACTTCTACCTTCTATCCTCCCTGAATTTGCGAGACTCAGGCCTCAGGCAAGACAGAAACACCCAAATTCCACTCCTGGCTTTGCCACTGTGTGGCCATCGAAGAGTTACCACTGGAGCCTCAGAGAGACAAGGTAGTAACAGACTACACAACCCCTAGGGTCACTGAGAGGACTCAGCATAATACAGTGCTTGGCACATAGTAATCTCTCAGTAAATGGGAGCTATTATTTGCCAAAGAACAGCCCATTTTAAGACCAGCCCACTGGAAAAACCCAGGTACATGGCAGTAGCAGCTGGGTATGCACCTGATTGTTGCTCATTCAAGAACTAATTCAGCAACATGGTAAGTTCAAAACTGATTCTACCTAAAAATGAAAGATCTCACTGCTTGCTCCAGATAATTCCTTTTTTCTTCCCCTAATCAAAATATCATACCATTATTAATGCTGGCTTTATACCTCTTACAAAGTAACCATGTAATACAGTATTAACCTTTAAGAAATCCAACAGCCTCTACCGTCCCTCTTCCTCCCTGCCACTTCACCCACAAAAAAGACTGTTATTATTATTATTTTTTTTAAAGACAAGAGTCTCGGCTCGGCGCCTGTGGCTCAAGCAGCTAAGGCACCAGCCACATACACCTGAGCTGGGAGTGCGAATCCAGCCTGGGCCCGCCAAACAACGATGGCTGCAACAAGAAAAAAAAAAAAAAGCCGGGAGGCGTTGTGGGCGCCTGTAGTCCCAGCTACTTGGGAGACAGAGGCAGGAGAATCGCTTAAGCCCAGGAATAGGAGGTTGCTATGAGCTGTGATGCCACAGCACTCTACCCAGGGCGACAGCTTGAGGCTCTGTCTTAAAAAAAAAAAAAAAAGACAGAGTCTCACTTTGTCACTCTCAATAGAGTGCCAGAGCATAACAGCTCACAGCAACCTCCAGCTCTTGGGCTTAGGCTATTCTCTTACCTCCCAAGTATCTGGGACTATAGGCACCCGCCATGACGCCCAGCTATTTTTTTGTTGCAATTTGGCCAGAGCCAGGTTCAAACCAGCCACCCTCAGTATATGGGGCCAACACCCCACTCACTGAGCCACAGGCGCAGCCCACAAAGATTATTATTATGTCTAGAGCTCCAAGAAGAGTTTGTAAAAGGAAATATAATAGTATCCACTGGACACAGTGGTTTGTGCCTGTAATCATAGCACTCTGGGAGACTCAGGTAGGACTGCTTAAGCTCAGGAGTTCGAGACCTGCCTGAGCAACAGGGAGAGCTCATCTCTATAAAAAATTCAAAAACTACCTGGGCATTGTGGCACCTGTAATCCCAGCTACTTAGGTGGCTGAGGCTCAGGCAAAAGAATCACTTGAGGCCAGGAGCTGGAGGTTGCTGTGAGCTACAATGACACCACTGTATTTTACCCAAGGCCACAGAGTAAATGAGACTTTGTCTCAAAAAAAGAAAAAGGCCAGGAGCGGTGGCTCACACCTGTAATCCTAGCACTCAGGGAGGCCAAGGCAGGTGAATTGCCTGAGCTCACAAGTTCATGACTAGCTTGAGCCAAAGTGAGACCTTGTCTCTAAAAAATAACTGGGTATTGTGGTGGGTACCTATACTCCCAGCTACTTAGGAGGCTAAGGCAAGAGAACTCTTCAGCCCAAGAGTTTGGGGTTGCTATGAGCTGTGTGGCCATGGCACTCTACCAAGGGCGATAAAGCAAGAATGTGTCTCAAAAAAACGGGAGGGAGGGATGAATATTAACAGTATTCAACAGTATTCAACGATCCCTACCATTCTAATTTAGAATTCAGAATAGTAGTTACTCGTTGTGAAAAGTATCTACCAGTCAGACCCCAGCAGGCAAAGGGAAGGATGACAGTCTCCCTCGAGACATTCCTTCTCAGCTCTCGGAGAATTATTCCAGAATGAAAGACCAAACCCAGGCGTTATTCTGAGAAGGTCTACAAAGAGAAAAGCAAGACATGCAGAAGGAACTAATGAACCTTGGAAGGGACAAGTTCAACACCATAGAGCAGAGACTCTAGAAGGTAAACCCCAAAGAAATCAGAAAACATTCTGAAAGAATGTAGCTCAGGACCGGGTGTGGTGGCTCACCCCTATAATCTTAGCACTCAAGAAGGCCAAGGCAGAAGGAACCCTTGAGCTCAGGAGTTCGAGACCAGCCTGAGCAAGAGCAAGACATTGTCTCTATTAAAAATAGAAAAATTTGGCTCAGTGCCTGTGGCTCAACGGGCTAAGGCGCCAGCCACGTACAACTGAGCTGGTGAGTTCGAATCCAGCCTGGGTCCACCGAACAACAATGACGGCTGCAACCAAAAAATGGCCGGGTGTTGTGGCAGGCACATGTAGTCCCAGCTACTTGGGAGGCGGAGGCAGGAGACTCGCTTGAGCCCAGGAACTGGAGGTTGCTGTGAGCTGTGATGCTACAGCACTCTACCCAGGGTGACAGCTTGAGGCTCTGTCTCAAAAAAAAAAAGAAAAAAGAAAAATTTGGGTGGCGCCCATGGCTCAGTGAGTAGGTCGCCAGCCCCATATACCGAGGGTAGTGGGTTCAAACCCAGCCCCGGCCAAACTGCATCAAAAAATAGCCAGGCACTGTGGCAGGCGCCTGTAGTCCCAGCTACTCAGGAGGCTGAGGCAAGAGAATCACTAAGCCCAGGAGTTGGAGGTTGCTGTGAGCTATGACTCCACAGCACTCTACCGAGGGTGATAAAGTGAGACTGTCTCTATTAAAAAAAAAAAAAAAAATAGAAAAATTAAGCCGGGTGCAGTTGCTCACACCTGTAATCCCAGCACTTGGGAAGCTGAGACAGGTGTTCTGCTTGAGTAAAACCAAGATCCCCGTCTCTAAAAAATAGGTGGGTGATGTGGCGGGTGCCTACAGTCCCAGCTACTTGGGAAGTTAAAACAAAAGAATTGCTTAAACCCAAGAGTTTAAGGTTGCTGTAAGCTGTGATACCACAGCACTCTACTGAGGGCAACAAAGTGAGACCCTGTCTCAAAAATTAAAAAATAAACAATAAAAATAAAAAATTAGCCAGGTATTGTGCTGGGTGTCAATAGTCCCAGCTACTCAGGAGGCTGAGGCAGGAGGATTGTTTGAGCCCTAGAGTTCGAGGTTGCCGTGAGCTATGATGATACCACAAGACTCCAGCCTAGACAACAGAGTAAAATTCTGTCTCAGAAAAAAAAAAGGTAGCCAGGCGTTGTGGCGGGCGCCTGTAGTCCCAGCTACTCGGGAGGCTGAGGCAAGAGAATCACCTAAGCCCAAAAGTTGGAGGTTGCTGTGAGCTGTGTGATGCCACGGCACTCTACCAAGGGCGATAAAGTAAGACTCTGTCTCTACAAAAAAAAATAATAATAAAAAATAAATAAAAATTAAAAGGGGCAGCACCTGTGGCTCAGTGAGTAGGGCACCAGCCCCATATACCGAGGGCGGCACATTCAAACCCGGCTCTGGCCAAAGTGCAACAACAACAACAACAAAAATAGCCAGGCATTGTGGCAGGTGCCTGTAGCCCCAGCTACTCGGGAGGCTGAGGCCAGAGAATTACCTAAGCCCAAGAGCTAGAGGTTGCTATGAGCTGTGATGCCACAGCACTCTACCGAGAGTGACAAAATGAGACTCTGTTTCTTCAATTAAAAAAAAAATTAAGTAGCTCAGCATTAAGATCATGTCAATTCTGGTCTCTGCATGTAAAAAAAAACATATGTGTGTGTATATGTAAATACATGCTCATAATTTACAAAGATGTTTTCAAGAGCAAAAATCAGCTCCTTCCCCAAGGAAGGGAAAGCATTAACAGAAGCTTGGCTGCTACCATCACAACCAAATGCTTATAACAAATTCCACCCCTGCTCCAACAAACTATATCTTTAAATTGAGATCCTAGAACTAACCTAAGTTGAATGTCCCAAAATTAAGGTCCTATTAATGATTTTTGTCTGTAGGTGTCTGGTTTATTTTGCTTTCAGTCTGTTTAAGTGGAAAGGAGAGAACCAAAGAAAGCAAGGTAAGATTCTCTCACTTTTTCTTTTTTTCTGAGACAAAGTTTCATTTTGTCACCCTCGGTAGAGTGCCGTGGCATCATAGTTCATAGCAACCTCAAACTCTTGGTCTCAAGCAATTCTCTTGCCTCAGCCTCCCCAGTAGCTGGGATTACAGGCGCCCACCCCCAACACCCAGCTATTTTTAGAGATGAGGTCTTGATCTTGTTCAGGCTGATCTCAAACTTATGAGCTCCGGCAATCTATCCACCTCGGTGTCCAGAGTTCTAGGATTACAGGTGTGAGCCATCGCACCCAGCCTAAGATTTTCTCACTTAATCAGAAGTGGGACCAGTACCCCCAAAAAGTCATCTAGAGGGCAGCGCCTGTGGCTCAGTGAGTAGGGCACCAGCCCCATATACCGAAGGTGGAAGGTTCAAACCTGGCCCCAGCCAAACTGCAACAAAATAATAGCCGGGCGTTGTGGCGGATGCCTGTAGTCCCAATTACTCAGGAGTCTGAGACAAGAGAATCGCCTAAGTCCAAGAGCTGGAGGTTGCTGTGAGCTGTGACGCCACAGCACTCCACCAACAGCAACAAAATGAGACTGTCTCTTTAAAAAAAAAAAAAAAGCACCTAGAACGTGATTCCTTCACTGAGTCAACAGACATGCATTGAGCTCCATATAATATGTAGTACTGACGAAATGAAGTTAGACCAACACAGGTACAGAACAGAAGTAATACTTTCTTTTTTCTAGGTAAGGGAAAGGAGAAGTGGAAAGCAAGGGAAATCTTCACTGAAAAATCCAAAACCTGGGCAGTGCCTGTGGCTCAGTGACTAGGGCACCAGCCCTATATACTGAGGGTGGCAGGTTCAAACCCGACCCCAGCCAAACGGCAACGAAAAATAGCCAGGCATTATGGTGGGTGCCTGTAGTCTCAGCTACATGAGAGGCTGAGGCAAGAGAATTGCCTAAGCCCAAGAGCTGCAGGTTGCTGTGAGCTGTGACACCACCGCACTCTACCAAGGGCAACAAACTAAGACTGTCTCAAAAAAAAAAAAAAAAGAAAGAAAGAAAGAAAAATCCAAAACCCCTTTCATCATACTGAAAAGAACTTCAGGCAATGATTTAAGTCCATGGTCTAATTTTCAAACAAGATTTTACTTAAGCTATGTCAAACAGATCAGCAGCCAGTCTATTTTAAAGTCCAAGTGACAAGGAGAATCCATTCCAATAGCAAACCCTTCCTGTCAGAAAGTTCTATTAAACCTATTTCTCCAGCACATCAAGTTTGGGATATTTCTTTCTGTTCTATCTTAAAAGAAGTGTAAACTCTGTGTTTATCCATCTAAGTGCTGCTAGAATTTCATGTGAGAACACAATCATTACTCAATCAAATGTTTTCTTAAGACACTGAGTCACGAGACTAGTGTCATAAACACACTGAGCACATTTGGTAAGGGCAAAGATCACTTTCTTCCACTCCAGTGTTCCCAAAGTGTTCCATTACTCGAGAGGTCAGGAATTCTCCCATGCCTTATAACCACCAGGAGTGTTTCTGACTTCACCTCACAGATACCACCTGCTGCTCCTCTCCTATCGTAGCAGGAAGGAGACGGTTTCTATATAGAGATGATTCACAAACAAAGTCTTTAAAAAGAGTCATTTTGGCTCAGTGTCTATGGCTCAAGTGGCTAAGGCGCTAGCCACGTACACCTTAGCTGGCGGGTTCGAATCCAGCCTGGGCCCGCCAAACAACAATGGCTGCAACCAAAAAATAGCCGGGCGTTGTGGCAGGCGCCTATAGTCCCAGCTACTTGCGAAGTGGAGGCAGGAGAATCGCTTGAGCCCAGGAGCTGGAGGTTGCTGTGAGCTGTGATGCCACAGCACTTTACCCAGGGAAACAGCTTGAGGCTCTGTCTCAAAAAATAAATAAATAAATAAAAATAAAAAAAGTCATTTTTAGCTCCATGATTAGTTTCTTTAGCCACACCAGACTCACCCAGTACAGCTCTCCATTTACATCTGAATAAAAAGCTTTCCAGAGCAAAGCTGAATTCTGAGGACGGACTGGAAATGCCAAGCCATCCTCAAAGGACCCTTCTGAAGAGATTCTGGATAAGAGATGCAGCCACCTCTTAAATAGCATCACATACTCATATCTGGCCAGCTCTGAAAACGAGTGTAAACTCTGGTCAAGGGCCTGGACTTAGCAATAAAAGCTAAGCTCGGGAGGGCTCGGTGGTGGTGGTGGTGGCGGCGGCGTGACCTTCCGCCCCTGCTGTCCTTCCCACCATGGCCGTCGCTGGTGCCCTGGTATTGTCGAGGCCGGCTGCGGCCTCCGCGTTCGCGTCACTCCCCAGCCTCCTGCGGCCGCAGCCGGCCTGCAGCTGGACGCCCGCCCCGCGCGCTGCCGCCCTTCACGGCTCCGCGCCGCGACCCGCAGCCAGGGTCGCTTTGGTGCTGTCTGGATGCGGAGTCTACGACGGGACCGAAATCCACGAGGCCTCTGCGATACTGGTGCACCTGAGCCGTGGCGGGGCTGAGGTCCAGATCTTTGCTCCTGATGTCCCTCAGATGCATGTGATTGACCACTCCAAGGGACAGCCTTCTGAGAGCGAAACCAGGAATGTTTTGACCGAGTCAGCGAGGATCGCCCGTGGCAAGATTGCAGACCTGGCCACACTCACTGCAAGCAACCACGATGCCGCCATCTTTCCTGGAGGCTTTGGAGCTGCCAAAAACCTGAGCACATTTGCCGTGGATGGGAAGGACT
>CAUYRH010058060.1:0-15711 GCA_963574655.1 Perodicticus potto
TTCTCCCAAGGCAGTTCAACCGAGTGCCAAGTCCAAAAGAAACCCAAACAGCTCACAGGCAAGGCCTTTCCAGCCTGCAGTCCCACTGTTGCCCCACCCACAGCCGCCAACAGGATCAGACCGAAAGAACAGATGCAACCACTTGCCCAGTCTCTGATGCTTTTGCCTTCCTCAGGGTGTCCAGAAGCCTCACTCTGTCTCCCTGTGTCCCCAAGGGGAGGTTTCTGGGTAGATCCCACCTGCCAGAGATGCCTGAAGTCCTCTCTCCCCAGTCTCACCGTGCCCAGCCGCAAGGAAGCTGTTACTCGGCTGCCATCTTGCTCCGCCTTCCTAAATATATTTATATTTAAATGCTTGTGATACTTTACCATGGGTTCCAAAAATAATTTTGATTGCATTTCCATTTTTCAGAATTTTATTTGTTTATTAATTAATAATTCAAGTCTCTCAAAATGTTTTGAGAATTTCTTTTCTGTTGGATTTTCTTCATAAACAATCATACCATTTACCAAGAAAGATATTCCTCTCCTTTCCAATCTTTCTGCTTTATATTTTATTTTATTATTATTATTTTTTGTCTTGGACTTAACTAGGACTTTAGTGCAATGTTAAATAGGTGCAATGGGGGAATGCATTTCTGCCTTGTGTTCAGTCATAAAAATAAATTGTCCAGGGTGGCACCTGTGGCTCATCGAGTAGGGCGCCAGTCCCATATACCGAAGGTGGCGGGTTCAAACCTGGCCTAAGCCAAACTGCAAACCAGAAAAATAGCCGGGCATTGTGGCAGGCGCCTGTATTCCCAGCTGCTCTGGAGACTGAGGCAAGAGAATCATCAGCTAAGCCCAGGAGTTAGAGGTTGCTGTGATCTGGTTGATGCCACAGCACTCTACTGAGGGCAATAAAGTGAGACTGTCTCTACAAAAAAAAGAAAAAGAAAAAGAAAAAGAAATTGTCCAATGTCTCATCATTTTGCATGAAGTATTTCCCTCTGCCTTTTTAGAAAAGATGTTTCTTTTTAAGAAAGTTTCTCTCTAAATAAAATTTGCTGAGAATTTTTATCTTGAATGGGTACTGGGTTTTGTCAATGTTTTTTCTGCATCAATTGTTATCACATGATTTTGTTTTAGGGTATTTTTAAATGTGATTTATTGCAAGGATTAGTTTTTGGATGAGGAATCAAACAGCCTTTCACTCTTCATGTATGCCTTTGTTGAGCATTGTTAGATTTGATTTGCTAATATTTTATTGGGGATTTTTGCAACATCACAACATAGAATTTCCAATATATAATTTCTTTCTTGTAATGACTTTAGTTTTGTTTAAGGGTAATTTTGATTTCATAGAATGAATTAAAAATTGTTCCCACCACTTGTATTTTCTGGAAGAATTAGGGAAGAATTGGTGCTCTTTCTTTCTTAACTATTTGGTAGAATTTGCCATAAAAACTGGATCTGATACTTCCTTTTTATGAAGGTTATCAATTACTGATTAATTTTATTTCACAGATATAGACACATTCATGTTATCTTTTTCTCCTTGAATGAGTTTGATATTTCATGTGTTTCTAGAAACTTGTCCAGTTTATCTAAGTTATCAAATTCATGTATAAAGATGTTTATGGAATTCCTTTGGCATCCTTTTAAGGTCCATGGTTTCAGTATCGTTTGTATAGGTAATTTGTATCGTTTCTCTTTTTTCTTGGTTAACCTGGATAATAAATTTTATTGTTTTTTTTCCCAAAGGATCAGCTTTTCCTATATTATTTTTTTTTGTTTTAATTTCACTGATATTTGCTTGAATTATTTATTAGCTCATATTTTACTACTGCTTGTTTTAGGCTAACATTACTCTTCTTCCAAAATGCAATTTTTGTGTTCGAAGCCTAACCTCCAATTACACTATATAACATTAGTCATAGTGCACATACTGCATAAGAAAAGTTTTTGTATTCCTACCATCCCTTGTGACATTGCTGTTATCCATTTTGCTTATCCACATACTATGCTATTCCTAATACATTGATTTATATTTACTTTTATATTTTATAATTTCATTACTATATTTTTAAATAGTTGTCTTTCATTTTAATTGTGTAAGAAAAATAAAGAATTTTATTTTACTCCTGCATGTGACTTCTCTTGTCTATTTTCCTCTCTTTTTGTAGACTTGAGCCTCTGTCAATGTCATTTGTCTCCTGCCTGAGAATGTCTTTAAACAGATTCTGCAGGGAATGTCTGGAAATGATGAATTCACTGTTTATGCCTTTTAGAGAATGTCTATTTTTCCTTTACATGAAGGGTAATATCACTGTATATGTAATTCTGGGCTACTAGAGATTTGTGCTGGTGGTAGCGTAGTTACTGCTGGTGTGGTTATTTGAACACTTCAAATGTTTCACTCCATTTCCTGACTCCATGTTTCTTTAATGTCATGACGCTTTTGATTCTTTTCCTATTTTGTTCCTATACGGTTAAGGTACTTATTTTTCTGTGATTTTTTTCATGTTCTTTTGTTTTGTCTTAGGTTTTCTGAAGTTTGAATATGATATGCCTACTTGTAG
This sequence comes from Perodicticus potto, assembly GCA_963574655.1. Classification (NCBI taxonomy): domain Eukaryota; kingdom Metazoa; phylum Chordata; class Mammalia; order Primates; family Lorisidae; genus Perodicticus; species Perodicticus potto. The sequence continues at coordinate 2,561 of CAUYRH010058060.1, forward strand.
CTTTTGGCTTTATACATATTATATTTTTTGTTTTATATTTATTCAGCATGATGTTTTCCTTGTTTCTTTTAACTGCAGTTTGGTGCCTGCAGTTAATCTGGAAACTTCTCTGCCATTGATAACTTTAAATATTTCTACTTTCTTCTGTCTCTCTTTTTGGCATTTCAAAGTATGAAATCATCTTATAGTTTGAATGTTCTATTCTTTTAAAAAATATTTTTCTCAAGTCTTTTTTTTTTTTTTTTAATTGAAACAGAGTCTCATTTTGACACCCTCGGTAGAGTTCCATGAGGACATAGCTGGAATTCTTGGGCTCAAGTGATTATCTTGCCTCAACCTCCCAGGTAGCTGGGACTACAGACACCCTCCACAATGCCTGGCTATTTTATTTTAGAGACAGGGTCTCATTTTTGCTCAGGCTAATCTGGAACTCCTGAGCTCAAACAATCCAACCACCTCAGCCTCCCAGCATGCTGCGATAACAGGTGTGGGCAACAGCAAATATGATCTTCTTAGTAAAGAAGGAATCACAGGAATGGAGAAGCGAGAATCTAATATACTCAATTCTAATATGAAGGCAATAAGTGACCTAACACATGGTGGGGGGTAAGGGAATGAGGGAGCGGGCAGTGGGGAAGAGGGATGGTGATGGGGGGTCATGGTGTACGGCACACCTCTTGGGGTCAGGACACAATTATAAGAGTGAATTTACTAACAAATGCAATCAGTGCAACCTCATTCTTTGAACCCTCAATGAATCCCAAGCAATAAAATTAAAAAATTAAAAAACGGTTTTCTCTTCGGTTTTTAGTTTGAGAAGCTCTTGTTGACCAATTCTCAAGTGTTCACTCATTGTTAGTTGTGTCCTGTTTACTTTGGGGCCTCCCACGAGGATTCTTCATTTTTCTGACAGTAGTTTTGATTCCTTGCCTTACTTTTTAATTTTTTTTCCCTTGGAGTTTCCTTCTTTCTACTTAAAATTCATATGTGGGTTTGAATGCTGTCTTATTTTCCCTTGGAGCCCTCCATCTAGTAATCCTCGTTATTTGAAATCTCCTGTCTCTTATCTCTAGCATTTTTCTCTCGTATGAGTCTGGCTCTAATGCTTGCTTTATCTCTTCAGACATTTTCTTTCTTGCCTTTGATATGCCTTCGAATGTATTACTGCCCCTCTGGTATGATGGAACAGGTGATAGAAATTGAGATAACGGGGATTTAGTGTGAGGCTTTGTGTTTCTTTGGCAGGAGTTGGTCTATGTTTAATGCTTGTTATAGCTGTAGTCTCCAGAACCCTATTCCATAGGCTCCTCACACTGCTATTGTTCCTATAGTGCTCCTCCGAAACAGAGCCTGTGTCTTGCAGCTATCTCTGGTGTAATCCATTGTCAGACGGCAATTCTCTTGGTGTAGTTCATGGAAGCAGCCTACCATGTCCTGCTTAAATATGAAATTTTAGTAGGCAGATTTTCACAACCTGTGTCTCCAGGTTGTGATCTGCGTAAGTGACTCTTTTATTATTATTATTATTTTTTAGGTTTCTGAGGACTTTATTTATGTTTTTAATTTCAGATTAATATGAGGGTATAGATGATTCGGTTACATTGTGTTTGAACACTTCAAATGTTTCACTCATGGGCTCGATTCCATGTGTTTTTTTAATGTGATGGCACTTGTGATTCTTTTCCTTGTTCCTATACAGTTAAGGTGCTTATTTTTCTGTGCTTGTTTTCATGTTCTTTTGTTTTGTCTTAGGTTTTCTGAAGTTCAAATATGATATGCCTACTTGTAGCTTTTGGCTTTCTACATATTATATTTTTTGTTTAATGTTTATCCAGCATACAACTCGTAGCTGTGACCCTCACCTAGGTGTGCCATATACCTTACACTGTGCCTGTTAGGGGAGAGCTTACCAATTTCCCTCCCTCCTCGCCTGGATCTGAGTTTAAATGATTGTGTTTTTTCTCTTGTGTGGCTGTGCGTTTGTTCATCTCCTGGTTTTATATAGTAATGAGTACATTGGATTCTTGCTTTTCCGTTACTGTGATACTTTACTAAAGAAAATGTTCCCCTTACATGACATAGGAAGTCTAGGGATGGAGGGGGTTGTTTCTTGAGAGGAAAGAATTCCTTTTTTTAGCTGAGATAAGATTCTAGCAAATTCTTTTTACCTGAGGGTGGGATCTTTAAAAATTGCCTCAAGTGATTCCCATGCTCAGCCAAATTAGGAAATATATTTTCCAGTTTTAGCATTTCACAAATCTGGCACATTAGTCTGGCTGAAAATGAATCAGAATCTTTCTGTGACTTAAACTTAATAAAATTCCCCAGATCATCTTTTTTCACATCTTGCACTTGGGTGGTCCCTATAGTCCTGGTACAAATTCAGACTCACTCGCTGAAATGGCAATGCTAAATGATAGAAATACCACAAATACTAACATTCTGCAGCCCCCATTATATATTCCAAAGGGTAGTGGATCCTTAGGAGTCATGGGAATTATTGTATATCAGCCTACAATTCAGGAAAATTTATACTATCATTATAGGAGTCCCATTTTAACACTAATCATGCCTAAATATTTACTTCTTTACTCAAAACCAAACAAAACATCACTGCAACATCATTTTACCAGTGTGATAAATCTATGCCACTGTGGCTAGTCTCCAAATTTGCACAAGTCCCAGAGTTTTAAGAGACTTGCATTTAGAAGTCCAGGATTAGAAAATTAGGCCAAAATACATAAGCTTATGTTTTGAGAGGGAAAAAACTGGGAAGGATATTTCCCAGTGAATGTCAGTGGTGGACCTTTGGCAACAACTGGTGTTATGAACAATATTTTGTAACCAGGCTTTTATTTATTTAATTTATGAGCATTGTCATAAAACTTAAGAAAAAAAAGTTCCTCCTTATGTTTCTACTAAGAAATTTCCATATGCTTAGCCAGACCTTGAAAAAGGAGGAGACTTCTTTATTGTAAGATTTCCCAAATAAACTTTGTATCCAGTCTGATTTTTACCTTTTAAGCCACTGGCAAGACCTTTGGTTGTTGGATGAAGATTTATCCAACCCAAACCCACATTTATTCCACAGTTCAAGACCTGGTTTCATACAAAAAACTCTATTCCCTTTCTGTTATTTATTTTTTTGAATTTGAAAAAAAAAGTAATGAATTGTTTTATAAATTATTTCAGCTATTTGTTGAGTCTTTGAAAACTGTTTAAGTAAACCATGTGAACTCAATTCAGCTGCTCAGAAATTGTGAATTATAGGTCTATTTTCCACCATTTCACGAAATGTTCTGCTCTAAATTCTGCTTGTAATTAGTTACTTTGGAAAGAACTAAACAGATGTGTTACAGTTTCTTTGAATTGCCAGCATATATTTAAGACAAACTGCAACTTCTGAAGAAACTTCAGTTCCCCCCAGTGCACTTGGGGGAATTATTTGTCTTATACTAACAGACTTTATGTGATATGTGGAGTTAGTTTTACGTTTCAGGTGTGCTGGCCTGAAATTGATATGGCATTTAACTTTCTGAACATACAAGATCATTACGCTTGGTTCTGATCCTTTGTTTTCTAAGAAAGAGCAAATTCACAGGCATTAGAGCTGGAAACCTGCCTATCCAAGTATTTGCTGCAGCAAGAATTAATGTATTAAAGTAAAATAGTTAAGGGTAGCTTAAAAAATTAAGATAAATAGAAATTATCCTCTATAATGAAATATGGACTAATTTCCTAAATATTTGTTTTTATAAGGAGCAAATATGTTCAGGAAACAGACATAAATTTCCCACCAAAATAGGTTATCAATTTTCAAGACATAACTTTTAGAGTAATAGTACTTTTCGTTATTCAGAGGAAAAGCATTTGTTTTGAAAAAAAAGCTCAATTTTGTTAATTACATTTTGATATGTAAGAATATTTTGTTAGATTTTATTTTTGAGAATGAAAATACATAAAGTGATCTACTTTTATATTTTGTATTTCTATAATATTTTAATTCTTTTAGTAAATATGTATTCCTTATTTTATCAAAAAGATAAAAAAACTCTAGTTCTTGGAATTTTTATCAATTATGTATTTACTTTGTAAACATTAAGATTATGCAATCTTATATATCTGAATCAGTCTGATAAAAAATTAAATAAAGTGTTTTTCATGGAAAATTTTGTACAAAGACAAGATCATTTTTAGGTTGGATTAATAGTCTATAATTGAAACAATTTCATCTTCAAAATGAGCTCATTAACTCTTCTGGGGGTCTAAATTAATGAATTATTTATTGCTTTTATTACTTTTCCTTTTATAGATCTACCTTTGGACTACAAATTTATCTCTAAATGTCTTAAAATTCTTTCACAGGTTATATTTATTCATTTTCCCCATGATGTATGTTTTTTACTGATTACATAGGCTTAATGATGAGTGTTCTGTATCCTAACTATCAGAAAATGTTAGAAGTTTTCATTCAAATACAGATATTGACACCAACAAATATACCAGAAGCCATTGAAAGTTAAAATTAACAAAGTACACTAAATTATGGAAGATGATACAGTTTTTTTCTCTTGTGAAAACATTCATCTCTAAATATAAGTTTGTAATCCTCTCCAGAAATAATTTGTAATGTCAGTTTATAATACTGGGTAGACATGGTTAATAATAATTAAATATTACTTTTTTATTTTAGATTTTTATTTCAAAATATTGAAGGGGTACAGATGTTTTTGTTTTGCAGATACCTTGTATAATAAGCTTCAGTTGAGGCTTTTTGGTGTGTCTGTCACCAGACTAGTGTTCACTTTACCCAACAGGTAAGTTGCGCACACACCTCCCATTCCCCCCTCCCCGCTTCTGGGTTTTCAAATGTCTTTATATCTCTTTGTTCCCATTGGTACCCATTATTTAACTCCCACTTACTAATAAGAACCTATGGTGTTTGGCTTTCCATTCCTGAGATACTTCACTTTGGACAATGATTTCCAAGTCTGTCTCAGTTGCTGCAAACATTATTTAATTCCATGTTTTACAGAGTAACAATTAATTACAATTAATTAACATTAATTCTACTTGTGAATTAATGTGCATTTAGGTTGTTTTGCATCTTTGCAATTGTGAATTGTCCTGTAATAAACATTGGGGTGCAAATGTCTTTTTCATAAAAGGACTTCTTTGGGGGAGATAGAGACCAAGAGCAGGATTTCTAGATTGAATGTGATGTCTACATTTATTTCTTTGCGGAATCCTTATACTACTTTCCAAAGAGGCTATACTAATCTTCAGTCCCATCAACAGCACATAAGCATTCCTATCTCTCTGCAGCCACACCAGCATATGTTGGTTTATGATGTTTTTAGTAATGGTCATCCTGATAGGGGTAAGGTAGTATCTCATTTTAGTTTCAATTTGTGTTTCCCTAATGATTGGTGATATTGAGCACCTTTTGATGTCTGTAGCTGATTTCTCTATCATCTTCTGAAAACTTTCTATTCGTATCTTTTGCCCACCATTTGATGGTGTCACTTGATTTGTTTCCTTGATTATTTACTTGAGCTCTTTGGAGATTCTGGATATCAAGCCTCTGTCATATGTATAGTTTGCAGATATTTTCTCCTATTCTGTAGCTTGTCTGTTCACTGTATTGATTATTTCCTTTGCTGTGCAGAAGGTTTATAATTTGATTAGGTCTCATTTGTCTATTTTTGTTGCTGTTGTGTTTGCTTTTGGGATCTTAATCATAAATTCTTTGCTTAGGCCAAGGTCTAGAAAAGTTTTTCCTATGTTTTTGCTAGAATTGTACTTTTTTTTTTTTTTGCCTTACATTTAACTCTTGTATCCATTTTGAATTAATGTTTGTAAACTGTGAGAGTTAAGTCCCCTGTCTCATTCTTTTATATGTGGCTGTCCAATTTTCCCTGCACCATTTATTGAATTTATTTAAGAGGGGTCCCTTCCCCAGTATATGTTGTCTGCTTTGTTGATTATCACTTGGTCATAGTTACATGGTTTCTTTGCTGGTTTCTCTCTTCTGTGCCATTGGTCTATGTATCTACTTTTATACAAGTATAATACTGTTTTGGTTCCTAAAACCTCATAGTATAATTTATTCTTACAGACTTAATAGTGAGACAAGGTAAAATACACATGTTAATTTCCCTTCAATACTTTAAATACAAAAATGTTTTCAAATACACATAATAATTAATGTGTACAAGTGGTTTATAAGACCATGTATTTTGGTTTTATGACTTTACAAGCATCAGATTTACAAAGCATTTACCTATTATTTTTATTTTATTAGAAAATTAATGCATCCAGAAATTTAAACAAAGTTGGAATAAAACAACCAACTATAGTCCCACAGCCCTAAAACAGCATTATAAATTTCTTTATCAGTCATAAGTACATAACTTAATATGAAAAGATTGAAGAGAAAGTAATATCTGTGATTATTAAATTTACATATCTCCAGTACTAACCTAATAATAATTTTTTACTTTCCTATTTATTTATCTGCTTTAAAATCATACCACTTTTGCAATAATATCTTTGTTTCTTTCAGTGACACAAGTACCTCAGAATAATGTTATGCCATTTTTATTTTATAAATAACTTGGTTCCCACCTACCTGTTAAGTAAGTAAAGAATCTTCTATTTTGCAAAAGTACTCAGAATTTCCTACTAATGATGTTAAATACTAGTTTGAGGTAGGATAGTAATTCCCGTTTTGTTCTCTCTGAGCAATTTTCTTCATATATATTAATCGAAAACTACTGTGTATTTTAAAGTAATAGTCTAGGAAAGATATTACAATGCAGTCAACACACCATAGATTAATTTTCTTAAGGCCTTTGTTTTTATAGGTTATTATTAGTAAAATCTCATATTTGAGAGTTAGCTAGGGATTTTGTCTATATTTGGTCATTTTACTTATGACAAAAACAATGATCTCACTTCCAAAAATAAACTATGTTTTGTAGAATCTCAAAATTACACAGGGAATTATTATCTGAAGAACATAATTTACACCTTAACAAAAGAACATAATTGCTAGTTTCAAAAGAACATAATTTACACCTTAACAAAAGGGCAATATAAATACTAATGTATATAATGTATGTTAATTTAATCCACATTCATAGTTCATGACTTAAAACAGGCTTTGTGTGTACCTTTTCAACTCTAAATAAAATGCCAAATTCTATAAGGCCACTAACTTCACTTGCAATATCATCAGAAAATAAAAATGAGAAAATCTTTCACCTAAGAAAAATATCTTACTGGGGCATTCTCTTGAGAAAAGTAATACTAATCTTCATATGTTAAATAGTGTTTCCCCGGAGCATATTGAAAAACATCTGGGTGTACGCTATGAGGCCACAAAGTCGTCTCCTCTCTCACTCCTAACCTATACAGAGAAGAAAATCATATCCCATATTTCTTATTTTGTTTTAAAAACAAGACCTTGATTCTAATTTGGAGACCGTCAAAACTGTGAAAATGAATAATCACTCTGTTTTGGCTCCAATCTTCAATATCTGCTTTCACATAACTCCCACTGAAACTAATTATTTTTTCTTCAATCCAAGCCTATAGGAGTTGAGTATTCAGAGTTTTCAATTAAATTGTCCATATTGAAAACAGTGGGAGTTCACTGATAGAGGTTAGTTGCATGAAAAAATATATAAAATAGGATGTAGAATTTATTCTGGTTAATCCTTTAGCAATGGAATGTGGCTCTAAAATTAAAGAAGTGTTCACTTGTTTCTGAATCGGAGTTTGAAATTTGTGTATGCTAAATTGTCAAAATTTTTAAAATGAAAAATGGTTAAGAGAGGCATATACAAATAAATATCTCAACTTTCCAAGTTTTTAGGTAAAATATGTTTTTCACCTCTTGGTGATAAATCCCTTTTTTTTTTACTGGTGACTTTTTATTAATATGTAACGCATTTTTCATTGACTAAAATTTAACTTGGAAATGGGTTGAACTTGTAAATATGTTGCAAAATTGTTTAAAAGGAAGAGGATGTGAACATTGAGTAACCACCGCTTGTCTGTTTCTGTATAAGGATGTAGCTGGGTCTGGATGCCCTGAGTCCGACAAAGATATGGAAGTCTCAATGGAACAAGCTCTAATAATCTAGATGCATGAGATAATACATAGGTAGACAGATAGATAGAAACAATGAAATAAAAAAGGACATGTTGTGTTAAAGGAAGTGTTAAACCTACAAAAATTCCATGAGTGTTTTATCTCATTCACAGAAAACCTCGGATATGCCTACCATGTGCAAGACAATACTTATGCATTTTATTTTACTAACTTAGGTTCAGAGCACAAATCAGTATCTGTAGCATTAGATGACAAAACTAAGGTACTAAAAGTCAGATTTCAACCCTTGTGTCATGATTCTGGCTTTACTTCCCTAACGCTATGCCATTTTTGCTCAGGACCCATTTCTAAACTTCTTATACATGTGAAAACCCACGAGCATATTGTTTGCTGAGCACATCATTCTCCATCTCATTGGAATTCCACTGATTCTAAATAGCTTACGTGCTCCCATACCTAGATTCTCAATTTCCAGAAAATAAGTTGTAAGTTTTCAGTAAAGGGATATAACTCGTAAATCTACACTTAATTCAAAAACTTCTTTATACCAATGTTTTGCTAAGATGTGTGTAATTATGACCATATGCTTTAAATTTTATTTAATAAGATAAAACAATGAGAAATGCTGCTTGAAAAAATATTTTGCCTAGACTAAGCCATTCAAAATATTTGGACATGTCTTGTCAAATAAAAACTCCCCAATGAATCCATTCATAGTTTTTTTTTTCCTCGTGTTTTATTGTTGTCACTTTTTTGTTCCCTCAGCCAAAGGCGGTAATAATAAGAATTGGATATATAATGACCTCTAACATCCAACCCAGTGCTGTTTCCAACACATTAATGACCAATTAAAGGAAACACTATAACCTGCTGAATAAATCTCTTTAGTATATGGAGGTACTTACATGACTATTGTGTAATACACATCCACATAAAATGAAAAGTAAACAATATGATTTTAATATATATAACAAAAATAGTTGAAACCAAAGTAGGATGATATCTACTTTTTCTTCTCCATATGAAATTGATACTTTTCTGCAAAATAAGCAAACATTTTTTTTTAGATCTTCTCTTCTCTTATCCTTTTCTTACTTTTAATGAGATTCCAACGATGATCTATGTTTGCTGAACTTCATTATTTATGTTGTGACTAGAATTGACAGTCATTATCCTTTGTATATCACACAAGCTGGGAATTTTTATAAAAGGATATATCTGGTAGATATATACAAAATATGGCCACAGACATATCCATCTGTCCATGATTTCTGCCTTGGTTTGTTTTAATTATTTTTTTTTTTTTTTTTTTTTGACGCAGAGCCTCAAGCTGTCACCCTGGATAGAGTGCTGTGGCATCACAACTCACAGTAACCTCCAATTCCTGGGCTCAAGCAAGTCTCCTGCTTCCGCCTCCCTAGTAGCTGGGACTTCAGGCACCTGCCACAACGCGCGGCCATTTTTTTTTGGTTGCAGCCGTCATTGTTGTTTGGAGGGCCCAGGCTGGATTTGAACCCACCAGCTCAGGTGTATGTGGCTGGTGCCTTAGCCCGTTGAGCCACAGGCGCCGAGCCTGTTTTAATGATTTTTTAAAGGCACAAATCCCTGCCTGAAGTTAACAGGTTGCATACTCCCCCCCTTATACCTTTAGTTTAGTTTTATGTAATTATTTAGTAGAACCCTTAATCACATTGCTTCCCAATTACACTTGAGATTATGGAGAACACCAAATCTTTCTTTCCTCAATTTTTTCTATCTCACATGATATCCTTTAAATAAGTACTTGAATGTTATTTCTTGTATTAAACTACCCAATTTACTACCCTGCAACCCTGAATAGTCCAACCTACTAACTTATTCTCTATACACTATGTATTCCTTGGTAAATTTCTAATGAAATATATTAACCATTATAATAATGATAATTAAATGATAGTAATTATTATTTTAGCACTCTTAATATGTTAGTATTATGTCATAACCTACACAGTACCATTTTTCATAAGTTGTCATGTTTAACTTTAAGGACTTCTTTTTGTTTTTGTTATTGTTTAAGATTCATTGAGGGTACAAGAAACCCGTTTACACTGATTGCATTTTTTAGATAAAATCCCTGTTACAATTATGTCTTGCCCCCAAAAGGTGTGTCTCAGACTGAGACCCCACCCCCTCTCTCTTTCCCTCTCTCTGCTCTTCCCTTCAAAAATACCAAAATATTTTTCAGAAACAGAAGCTGAGGTTTAGAGAGGTTGAATAAGTTTCTCAGTGCCTCACACAGCTATAACCGGCATAGGCATTTAAATTTTTTCTTTTCTGAGCTTTGCTTAGAGCACAAAGTTTTCAACATTCAAGTAAACTGTAATGTAAAAATAGTATGGTAACTCCAAATTCCTTTTTTCTGGGAAATTACTTTTGTTTCTTTAATAAATAGTTAAGTAGAAAATATGGGTGCTATTTGTCCTTCTGCATATATAGTAAGATTACACACATCTGGCCCTTTAAAGTTAAGTGTGGTTATGAGGCTTTCTTTGACCAAAAAACATCAATGATGTGACATTTGTCCCACTTGTACACAATTCCCTATCTAGCACAGCATTTGACAACGACGCAGACAGTGAAGTCCTGATACCCGCCCCGAGTAGACAATACAGGACAAATTTCTACCATACACAAGTGATATTCTTTTCTTTTTAAGACATGGAGATTTGGGGAATTGCTTCTTACTCCTGCAAGACTTACCAAGTTCAAGAAGTTTATCATAGTAAAAACTCAAATTTAGACATATGTTGGCCTTTGTCAATTATAATTCCAATAAGAGTGTGAGATACCAATTGTATAATTCTGCTCACAGATGTAATGAGATGTAATGGGTATATGAAGAATTGCACATACTTACCATGTGTAATTTGACAAGTTAAGGAAATATATAAACATATGTGATCCCATCACCACACTCAACGTAATAGTTGTATCTTCCACATCAAATGTTTCTCTTTGTTTTGTTTTGGAGTAAGGACACTTACTAGCTTTCAACAAATATGGCTAAGCTTTCAACAAACGTGGAAGTGCACAGCATCATCTGATTAACTGCAGGGACTATATTGTATCACAGATCTCTAGAACTTATATACCTAGCATAACCAAAGTTTTATACCCATTGAACAACAGGAAAAATAATTGATATTTATTTCAAGCACATACGATTGCTTTCTTAACAAAGATTTTCATCAGCTTAGAGATGAATGAAAGTAGAGAGAAAGTTAAAAGTAAAAGAACCATATAAAATATAATGAGTAAAACTGTACTAAAAACACTGTTTTTAAAACCTGATGGAAAGAGAAGCCTTATATTAGTCCACAGAGAAATAAGGCTGCTTTCTTTCCCCATGTTAATAAAATTTGCTACATTTTTAAGTGTGTATGTATGCGTGTATATGTGTGATTTACGTTATTGCCTTGGGCCCATGCCTGTAGGAGTTTTTTGAAATTATAACAGTGTAGTGAAATAGATACATCACAGTTTCGTTTGTTGATGAGAGATTTGGGCTCCATTAGATGTACTCATATTTCACGTGATAAAATATTTCTTTGAACATTATTTGTTCACCAATCCTATAATGGTTGACTTCAAATACATTTAGAAATTACAAAATATGCAACAGGCTAGTTCAGTTTATGTTTTAATTTATTTTTCTTTATTTATTTTGAGACAGACTCTCACTCTCTTGTCCCAGGCTAGAGTGCCATGGCATCAGCCTACCTCACAGCAACCTAAAACTCTTGGGCCCCATTGATTCTCTTGCCTCAGCCTCCCAAGCAGATGGGACTATAGGTGCTGCCACAATCCCCCGGCTCTTTTTTCTATTCTTAGGAGAAATGGGGCTCACTCTTTCTCAGGCTGATCTCAAACACCTGAGCTCAAGCAAAAATCACAGGGTGACCTCGCAGCCTGCTTGGTTTATAGGCATGAGCCACAACACCTGGCTAGGTAATTCAGTTTAAAATTTAAAGAAGACAATCTGAACTCAAGCTTAAATAAAAAAAAAATTTTAAAAGCTTAAATCAACATAGAATTATACAAGTACATATACATAAATATTCATAAAGAGAAAATTAGTGAATATTTCAAGACATAAGGACTATTTTAACCACTCGAAGAAGTAATTCTAAGCATTTATCAACATGTATAAGAATACAACAAACCCTTATATGACATTTATAAGTAACAGAAAAATATTTGAAAATCTAGTCATTTGGACTGTATTTTTGACCACATGACACAATTAATGTCTTTTTTACCAAATGACTTTCTGTTTGCGTTATCTTACAAAATCACTGGCTGCTTGCAAAAAACTTGTCTATGGTAATATGTATGTAATAATATTTTGAGCTTTGGATAGCTTATGAATAAAACTAGTATGTATACATTCTCAGCATTATGGATATTTTAGTGAAGATTGTACTTAATTATATGGTTGTTATCACACAAATTATTCTTTTTCCTGTTTTTTTTATCTTATTTCACAGGAAGTTCTATAGTGTCCTCTTTAATCAGTTAAGAATCTGAAAGAATATATAATACTACTGAAAACAAGTTAAAGTCTTGCAACATAGTTATTAAAAGCAAAAATAGAATTTAGTCTTGTATAGGCAAGATTCAAAATTTTTTAAAAATGACAAATTATAATCCAATACATTGTCATAAGTAATAGTAGCTGGTTTTCCTTTTCTTTTCTTTTCTCTTCTTTTCTTTATTTTCTTTCTTTCTTTTTCTTTTTGATTCTTATTTGTGAGACAGATTCTCACTTTGTGACCCTTGGTAGAGTGCCAGTTCATCACAGCTCACAGAAACCTTCAACTCTTGGGCTCAAGCGATTCTCTTTCCTCAGCCTCCCAAGTAGCTGGGACTACAGGTGCCCACCACAACACCTGGCCTTTTTTTTTTTTTTTTTTTTTTTTTTTTTGGGTGTTTATTTGGCATGGGTTGGGTTGTACCCCCACAAACCCGTAAAAGGGGGCCAGACCCAACAAAA
>CAUYRH010058062.1:0-16071 GCA_963574655.1 Perodicticus potto
AGATTGGCTGACTGGATTAAAAAACACAAGCCATCCATTTGCTGTCTCCAGGAAACACACTTAGCTTCAAAAGACAAATTAAAACTCCGAGTTAAGGGTTGGAAGACAATTTTTCAGGCAAACGGAATTCAGAAGAAAAGAGAAGTTGCAATCTTATCTTCAGATACATGTGGATTTAAAGCGACTAAAGTCAAAAAAGACAAAGATGGTCACTTTATATTGGTCAAGGGAAAAATACAGCAAGAAGATGTTTCAATTCTAAATATTTATGCACCCAATTTAAATGCTCCCAGAATCTTGAAACAGACCTTACTCAGTCTGAGCAATACGATATCCTATAATACCATAATAACAGGGGACTTTAACACTCCTCTCACAGAGCTGGACAGATCCTCTAAACAGAAATTAAACAAAGAAAAAAATTCTTTAGTTACCAAAAACCTAGTAATATTATTTATATCTCATTTTTAAATAATTTTTAACAATTTTAAATATCCTTAAATTTGTTTACCATTAATAATAGATTTATCTATACATTTACTCTAATTTCATTTCCATATATATTTTCACTATACTTACTAAGTATTACCAGTTTATTTAAATTATTTGAATAAGGTTAGAATTAATGCTTACTTTAAAGCAAAACAATTTTCCTTTTCAAAATCTTTCTTCTCACAGTTTTCTGACACTATCAGTTTATCTAGGAATATAATCGTACATTCTGAGTTATTGTTCCTTAATGCTTTGAGGACATCATGCTTTGGGGCCTCTACTTATTACTGTCTATGAGAAATCTGCTTTCGTCTATTGTCACTTCTTTCTAGGTGATCAATCTTTTAATGTTTCATCTTTAGCTCTTACTTGATCAAACTGTGTCTATGTGTGGATTTGTTCTTGTTTATTCTGTTTGGCGCACAAGGTGCTTTTTATCTGAAATCATGTGTTTCTTCAATATTTGAACATTTTCTGCCAATAGCTAGCATCTACATCCAGATCTTATTTTTTGAACCATGATGTTTTTAACCCATGGTATATTTTTATGCCACACTACTGTTGTTTTTATAAATTAAATGTGTTCAGACACATTTAATTGATTAAAATATATTCGTACTTTCCTCTTGATGTTTAAAATGAAATTGTGAATGATAATACTATATCTTGTTATTCTCCTATTCTTCCACCTTGCTCTTTCTTTGATGATAACAAATGTTGACCTGCATGTGCGTGCACGTGTAGACATGTGTGCTTGTGTTTTAAATCTTGTAAGAAAATTCTTCCCTCTATCTGACTCAAATACCTGCAGTTTCTCTGTTCTACTCTGCAGAAGAAAAGCCTCAACTCTCTTTCACATGACAATGTTTCAAATATATAAAAGCGGCTCTTGGGAGTAATTATATCATCATCAATGAACTTGTTTGCACTTCCCTTTGGGTTCGAAATAAAAATGTATGTGCTACATTTAGTGCAGCAAAAAATGACCTGAAGGTGCAGTCAGGAGGTATCAGGTGAGCTAACGTCCTAACTCTATCATCTGACAGATTTGATGCTTGTGAACAAGCTACTTAATGTTGTTTATATGTGACCAATGACAATGAAAACCAAATCACAAAGTTAATGTGAGTATCAGGAACTCAAACAACACCTCCTAAGAGAAGTTTCTTTTCAGATTCCTAAGTAGTTGTTTGCTATGTCTGTCACTCCATAGTGTGGGTAAATGATGGCTTATGATAATGCTTATAACATTGCATTTTAACAAACAGCCTTTGAGTTCCTAAATGGCAGTGAGAACGAATTATTGATCTTTAGAATCAGAGAGCCTAGTACAGTACCTTGCATATAGTAAGCACCAATAAAAGTATTGAGAGGAAAAAAATCACTATGTAAATGGACAAACACTACTATTATTTATCAGGTTTTTAAAATCATTTCTTATTACCTATTTAAAACTTCCATATCTCTTCTTTTTGGCTTAGTCAATCCTTTAAGGTGATACAAGAGGCTTATGTTATAGTAACCAAATTCCAGTCTGATTGATATTAAATAACCCAAACATTAAACTCTTCCTGAATCGGTAAACAACACAGACTAATTTTAAACAGCTCTGAATAAGTAGGGACGACCTTATCCAGAAGTTAGCAATGTAAACCTATGAAACAATAATGACTTAAGTGGATGTGATAATGTATTGCAATGTATTTGACACTATCAGCGTTCATATAAGCTCCTCTAGGATCCTGGGGAAGCAGCAGCTGTGAGAGGCCTGATCCCAGCACCACAGATCCTCAGTAACATGTGTCCTTGTGTGCAGGAGCCTAGGGTCTCCTTCCAATGGGATGAACTGAAAGTCTTTCAGCATATGAATTCCAAGGAGACTGACAGAGAGCAAACACTATGATGTACCCTAAAGTAGACAGAACAAAGATTCTCTCAGATCACAAGGAGAGGCCATATGAAGTTGAAGTTGTGTGTGTCATTTTCTAATACTCTGCCAACCTTCTTCTTCTTCACCAACACCTTCCTTTTCTTTTTTTACTATTACCCATACCATACCCTTGTCAGTAAAGATAATTTATTAATTCATATATTCAACCAATGACTTCACCTTTTTGTTATATGTAGGATCCCAAGTAGGCCTCGCTGACTAAGGTGAGTAAAACACAGCCATGCCTTGCAGGACTGAGACAGCCCTAAATAGACAGAGAAAAGATTCCCAGACCTGCTACAAATGAAAATCAAGGTGACTCTTTATAAAAATGCAGATTTCTAGGGCCCTGCCCAATAGACTCTGATTAGCAAGTTTAGAGTAGAATATCTGTGTTTTTAAAAACTCCATTGGCAAATTTTTTGAGTGTTTAGTGATAAAACAGATGTAAACAGACTCAGGTTCTTTGTTGGCAAAAGGACTGCTGGAGTTTAATAATACCCTTTGGGGTCAGAAACCTGTGCCCTTAAGCAAACTTGTGGCCTTTCTGGTCCTTAATGCAGCCTTTTGACTGAATCCTAATTTTACATAACAAATGCAGAGAAAGGTGAAGCTTTTCTTTCTTTTCTTTGGTGTATAAAAAAGAACAATCTTAACAACCTTGAGATATCACCTAACCCTAGTGAGAATAGCCCACATCACAAAGTCCCAAAGCTGCAGATGCTGGTGTGTTATAGAGAGAAGGGAACACTTTTACACTGTTGGTGGGATTACACATTAATACAGCCTCTTTGGAAAGAAGTATGGAGAATCCTAGAAGAAAAATCATTTTATCATAAGGACATTTGCACCAGAATGGTTATTGTAGCTAAATTCACAGTCCCAAGTGCCCATCAACTCATGAATGGGTTAATAAACTGTGGTCCATGCATACCATGGAATACTATTCAGCCATAAGAGAAGATGGAGACTTTACATCTTTTGTATTAACCTGAATGGAATTGAAGAATATTCACCTTGGTCAAGTATCACAAGAATGGAAAAGCAAGAATCCAATATACTTAATACTAATATGAAGCCAGTAGATGAACAACTACACATCCACACAAGAGAAAAATACAATTAAATTTAAGAAGGTGGGAGGGGGCTTGGGAAAGGAAGAGAGAAGGGAGGGGAATTGGTGTGCTGTGGCATAACAGGCACAGTGTAAGGATATATGGCACACCTCCTGGGTGAAAGGCTCAACTACAATTTGACATAACCTAACAAATGCAAACAATGTAACCTAATCATTTGTGTCCTTATATTGATCTGAAATAAAAGCAAAAACAAAAGAATGATCTTGAAATCAGAAGGCCTCAGGTTCCCCATTCCTACATCACTTAGACTGAGATAGAAAGGATATTAGAGGTCCTATATCTAGCTCTCCACTACACACACACACACACACACCTGCCATTACATCCTAGATCCTCCAACATGCCTAACAGACTGGGTAGCAGTCCATGTCTTCTTGTTCATGCTCTCTGATTTTGCAGAAATCTTACACTCATATCCCAAACAAAACTCTCACCTGTCCTCAACAAACCTGCTATTCCCTTAGTCTTCTTTATTTCAGTAAAAACATCTGTATCCATGCAGTTCTATAGGCCAGAAAACTGAGTCCTATTACTCCTTCCTCCTAGATCTATCTCCAGTTCACCCATTTCTCTCCACCTCCACTGTTTCCATCATGCCTCACCAGATTTAGTACAAATAGCCTCCTACCATTTGTGATAAGTTGAATTGTGCTTCCCCCCAAATTCATCTGTTGAAGTCCTAACATCTAGTAGCTCAGAAAGTGACCTTTGTCTGGAAATGGGGCCTTTGCAGAGGCGGTCAAGCTAAAATGAGGTCATTAGGGTGGGCCCTAATTATAAATAACTGATGTTCTCATGAGAACACACATGTACATAGAAGAAAGATAATGTAAAGAGATGTGAGGAGATGACAGCCATCTCCAAGCCAAGGAGAGGAGTCTAAAACAGATTCTTCCTTAAAGCTCTCAAAGAACCCAGCTTTCTGACACCTGGTTTCAGACTTCTAACCTCCAGGATGAGAGACAGTGACTTTATCTTGTTTAAGCTGCCCAGTATGCAGTGCTTTGTTACCGCAGCCCTAGCAAATGAATACGTCATTCTTTTAAGTCATAATATTTATCACAATTTATAATTACATTAATTAATAAACATTTGACTCCTTTACCAGATGACTTTCTTTAGAACAGCAGGAACTGCATCTGTTTTAATGCATTTATTTAACATTATCACCAACTATTGTGCTAATACTGACCCAAAGCACTCTGGGAGGCCAAGGCAGGTAGATTGCTTGAGTTCATGAGTTCGAGACCAGCCTGAGCAAAAGCGAGACCCCCGTCTCTACTAAAAATAGAAAAACTGAGGCAAGAGGATCGCTTGAGCCCAAGAGTTGGAGGTTGCTGTGAGTTATGATGCCACGGCACTCTACCCAGGGTGACAGCCAGGTGTTCACCAAAAGTAGAAAAAAATTCTGGTGTTGAGAACAAATGTCGGATGGTGTAAAATAGGTGTAGAAAAAAACACATTTCTCAGGCCATATTTGGCCCACCTCCTGTTTTCATCAGACTTGAGAGCTAAGAATGGCTTTCACATCCTTATAAATGGTTGAAAAGATCAGAAATAATATTTCATGACACACAAATATTATATGAAATTCAAATTCACAAATAAAATTTCCTTAGAACATGGCCACACTTATTTACATATTGTCTAGGGCTGTGTTCATGCTACAGAAGAGAGTCCAATAGTAGTGTCAAAGATCACATTGCCCACAAAGCATAAAATATTTATTATCTGGCCATTTATGTAAAAAGAGCTGTATTGACTCCTGGTCTAGGACATGTTCTATGGGCTATATGGACTTTGGGGTACAAAGCTCCTGGAGACGCAGTGCTGCAGGTGCACATCAGTGCACATTCAGTGTGCTAGAATGTTCTCATGACATAAACGAGCCAGCACATTCAACTTTTCTCTGCCAAAACTTCCACAACGGACTACTGAACAATTCTTCTCCCAAGGAGCACATAGTTCTAGCTTTATTATTAAGATCAATAAACAAAAGGTATTTGCTGACTAAAAATGTTCAACTTCCATGAAATGCTGCTAGACTTTTGTATGTCTTCTGATAAAAGAGGGAGTCCATAAATGAAAATGGAGCGAGAGATGATGACCATCACAGACACATCTGTCTGACCCACAAGTAACAGTATGCTATTATGGAAGTCAATTCTTAGGTAGGAATTCAGCTGGTGTTTGGCTGATTTAGATAATGAAAAGGATAGAAATAGGTCTTATTAAAACAGCAGCACTATTTACCTTTGATGGCAGAATAAATTGGACACATTCCAGCCATGGGGTTATAAAGGGCTTTCCACACACTACACATTTTTTCCTCTGAGCGATTATTTTCTTGACCTGTGGGTACCACTGTAAGGCCTGTATTAGGTAAGGATTCTGTTCTTCTAGCTTACACATTAGAAATCTTGATGTTATTTCCTAAATGGAAAAAGAAGAATATGGTTCCAAAGATTATTTTTTTTGCATAGCAATCACTTTCTAACCAACTCAGATTATTTTCAAAATAACTATCTATTACATTGGTTCCCATTTCACCAGACCAAATATTAGGTTTATCCCTCAGACACTGTTAAATTAAGATTCTGCAGCATATCTAATGAATCATGTTGAAAAAATGACTGACACTGCAAGTAAGTTTGGTTTTCATCAATATAAGAACAGTAAGTTGTATAATTATAATATTTCTACATCTCTTACATGTAAGAATTCAAATCGTAGTACATTTACAGTACAAATTTTATAAGATACATAGTTTGGGTTCAAATTTAATACCTCACACTACAATAAGCAAAGACAGTACAGGGCTTTGAGAACTGGATTCAAAAATTGATTCTGTCCTACTCACAAAAGACTCAATCTTTTGTTTAAACTATGGTTTGCTGATTGTATCACCTGGGAGCTTATTAGAATTGCAGACTCTCAGACACACTCCAGACCTACAGAATCAAACACTGCAAACTGACAAGGTCCTCAGGTAATCCGTGTGCACATTCATGTCCTAGAGGACCTGAATAATGTCATATTGGTAAAAATGATTTCTCTGAACTAAATCTCTGAATTCAAACCTATCCACATAAACCCACTTAGAAAAGTGACTTTGGCCAATAATAATGTTATCGAATTATTAAAGAGATGACGAGGAAATAGAAATTGTCTTTGACTAGGCCATCAAGATCATTATCTCAAAATAGGAATATATTTCATGATACATAAGATTAAATCTTCACTGACCAAGCAAAGAAAATAAACATTTGTTTGAATCCACTAAATGTTCTCCATTATTTATGCCATGAGCATGGAAGTCCTGTATAAATGTTACACAAACACAACTTGAAATGTTAATGTTTGGGGACGGTTTATTTGGGACTTTTTTTTTTTCTGACCAAAGGGACAGATTTCCCTGTAGTATTAAAGTGGTTCACATCAGGCTGTGATAGGAATTTTTAGAAATACAAACATATTTAATCTTTCACTCATTCATACCGCCCAATTAAAATCTTTAAAAATTTTAAAATAGCAACAGAATCCAACAAATTGCATGTCACTGTCTTCTGTCACTCTATCCCTCCCAGTTACCAAGCATCTGGGAAAGGTGCCTTGATACAACACACAGCCCTGACTCTTTACATGCTTGATCCTTAAACAGCACAACCTCCTGCCCACTTCAGCTCATTCTCCTGGCTGGTTACGTGACTGAGGTCACAACTTCACACTAATATTACCAGCACTCCTAAATCAGGTGTTGACCATCACCCTTTCTCCAACCACTTCAGCAGAGAATAGTGTGTGATTCTGAATGGGCAGGGTCTCAGCTATGTGAATTCAGGGGCTAGGTCTCACTACAAAGCTGCAGAAAACTTACAGGGAAGGATTTGCTCCTCAATATAGGAGATGGCAGAAGAATTTACTGGAATACGGGAGGCCTGTAGATAAGCTCATACAGATCACTTTTTCTATTTATGATTTCTGGACCCACACATGTTTGTTGCATTCAGTCTATCTCTTGACAACTCTTACATCACCCATTAATCTATATTCCTTTCCTCCTCGGTGCCAAAGTGTTACTTTGGAATAGTAGCATATACCACTAAAACTTGGAAATGTTAGTACACACAAAATAAGATTCTACTGGCTTGACCAATAGTATCTTTTAGGACATCGCTTGGAAATACATTCAATGTGGTTTTTGAGAGTATACAATTTAATGATGGTCTAATTCCAGTATTAGTTAAAAGTAAAGAAAGCTTGTATGGATAAATAAGTTGGTTTTTTTAAAATACTCTATATGTTATTTTATCAGAATAATTGTAAGCTAACTATATATCTTCAAATCCAGGATCAATTGAAATGAGTTTTATGTGTATTCTTTTATTTTTCCTTATTTGTGATTATTTTTAATTATTAAATTATACACAAAATTATAAATATGTAAGTATAAAAACTATACAACATTTTTAAAATGAATCCTTAGAAGGTTTAATAAACTTTGGAACTAATATATAGTCATTTCTTACTGTGGGTATGATGGGCACCAAAATACAGCATCAAGAACAAAGATTCTAAGCAGAGTCAAATAGATACATATGTGCAAATTCTGGCTGTATGCCATGTTAGCTGAGCGACCCTATTTGAACAAGTACCCAAATTCTCAGATCTTGGATACCTCATCTGTAAAATAGGAATTTTTCCAATACTCTCACATGAGTTTGGAGAATTAAATTAGGTAAAAATGGTAAGACACTTAAACTAATAATGTGATCCATTCTGGTCAATAATTTATATAATCCAGTTATTAGCATTAAATTATACTTCATAAATCTCTGAGAAGATGCAAAGTTTTTATTTATTTTTTTCTTTTTTTAACTCTTTTTTTTTGAGACAGAGTCTCACTTGGTCACCTTTGGTAGAGTGCTGTGGCGTCATAGCTCACAGCAACCTCAAACTCTTGAGCTCCATAGCGATTCTCTTGCCTCAACCTCCCAAGTAGCTGGGACTACAAGCACCTGCCACAACACCTGGCTAAGAAGCAAAATTTTCAAAAATCTTTACTAAGACATAGCCTGTATCAAAGTCCTATAATTCTTTGATGTCCAAAGTAGTTTAATCAGCAACACTGACCAAATATCCAATATAAATGACTTTTATTATAAGTACAGATAATCAATTTGTCACCTTTCTAAGAAAAAATTCTTAGAGATAAGTTTAAAAATATTCAAATTTACATATAACAAGTAAAAATGGTTATATCTACTAAATACATTTTAAAAACTAACTCTTATGCTCCTGGACCTTTGGTGACTGAAATATTGCTCTCTCAGTTTGAACCGTGGTCCTAGCACAGGGCAAGATTCATATCTTTGAGAGCTCTCTGTAAGACTGAAACCACATTGGGTTAATTGCTCATTCTGTCTCCTCCACCAACCAGAACCTCTTCCAACCCACAACTATCCTGTTTTGTCCCTACACACACCTTTCTACCTCCCCCTTTTGAGCCAATATTTCAGTATTGGGTCTGTAGTTCAACCGCTGAAGTAGGCCACCTTGTCCCAATACTTAGTAGCTCTGTAACCTTGGACAACTTATCTGACCTCTCTGGGTCTCAGTTTTTTGTCTATTAAAAGGGAATAATAATATGCCTATCTTTTCAGGATTACTAGATGACTTAATTAGTTCATTCCTCTTAAGTCTTTAAAACAGAGCCTTGCCCATAGTAGGTTTAAAGTAAGTATCAACCACTATTATTAACCTGAAATAACTGATGCAAGGAGAAAAATGTAGGTTTAAGGAATTCTTAAAAATTAAATAATAGATTAAATTATTTACAATAAATTTCAAATAAAAAAATTTTTTACACAAAAATAGAAAATAATGCTACTTGTGGAAATAGTCTCTTGGAAGGGGATATGCTTGAAAAGAGTTAACAAATTTTAAAAGATAACATTCTGTAGCCCAGCAGTTTCTTTCATAAGGATAATGTAGACACGATCTAGAAATTTACCATGAGGAGGGTAATTGTAGTTTTGTTTATAAAGGCCAAAAATTCAGAAAATCATCAATAATCTAAATATCCACCAGTAGAGAAGTAGTTAAAAATATAATGTCATCATATAATAGCTTACCATGCACTTGTCAAAAAAAGATACCATGGTCTGAGTTTTTGGAGGTTTTATTTTAACTGATTGAAAAAATATTCATACTTTGAAAACACATCTTTAATAAAAATATGTTATTCTGGACACATAGTAAATTTTAAAAGAAAAAATAGATGTCAGAGAGATGAGAGATTGCATCTCTGAATACTGGATTTCTTTTTTTTTTTTTACAGAATTTATTTACAGAAAAGAATACAGTAAACACTAAAGCTCCTGGTAGAGAGAGAGAATTCAAGTGGGGAGAGAGAATGGACCGTTTCTCTCCCGGTCCTTCCCTGTCTCCCCCTTTAGGCCTTCAGTCTCGGGGTATATATATATATAGGTGTATGGGTTCCTTGGCCAGGAAACGAATGAACACAGTCCCTTCCGCCAGGGGGCAAGGTGAATGAATGTATCAATGAACGAACAAAGTCCCTTCCTGGGCAAAGTGGATGAATGTATCAATGAATGGACACAGTCCATTCATGGAATTGAGGCCCAGGAAATTCACATGAAATTGACCTAGGCATAGGAAATGGGGGTTCCACACTTAGTCCTGAGTGCAAAGTGCAGGAGACACCAAGGCACAGGTGTCTCCTCGGCAATTGTCCAGCCTCTCTGGCTATTAGAGCCTCCGGTGGGGGTTGGAGGTCCCCCTCCTTGCCTGTCATTCAGCCCGCTGCCCCAGGGAACTTTCTAAAAGCATGTACTCCTGGGCTCAGGAAAATGGGGTGTTGGTGGGCTGCACTTGGAGAAATTGTTCCCAGGGGGTGTAATGGATGGAAGGAGGTCAGAGTCGGGGGTGCCACCTTCTGGGTGGAAGTGCTCAGATAGTGGCTTATCACCACATCAGTTTGGAATGCAGGCATCTCCTTCTGTCCCCATGTCTAGGTGGCAAGCTTGTCTTGGCACCTTCACAGGCCTGCTTTGGTGCTGTTGGCTAGGATGTCTGTCTCACTCG
This sequence comes from Perodicticus potto, assembly GCA_963574655.1. NCBI lineage: Eukaryota > Metazoa > Chordata > Mammalia > Primates > Lorisidae > Perodicticus > Perodicticus potto. The sequence continues at coordinate 10,669 of CAUYRH010058062.1, forward strand.
GCTGTGCCTTTCCCGCACCCTTTCTCGGCATCCTGACCACCATGGGGCATTGTGGGGTAGGCCCCAAGGGAAGGGGATGTGGTCAGTCACTGCCATTAATAGGGAAAGGCAGGACAAGGCACTCCAGCCAGGAAAACGAAGAGCCACCACAGCTGTCTGCAAGGCAAGGGAACGGCCTGTCAGGAGAGATAGAACATCACTCTTCACTGGAGACATCGGCCGTGCTAGACACCTATGTGCTTAAGGATGATAATGAAATTAATCCGGCCTGTAGTCACTTCCCGTCCAAATGATTTATTGGCCTCATACCCTGGCGTTGCTGCATGGTGGTAATAAATGACAAGACTAGGACACGGGGGCTTAAAGGATTCTCCTTGTTTTAAAAAGCTAAGCTATAAGGCAAATGAACGCAGAGAGCTTGAAGGAAACCAGGGAGGTCATCGGGCGCGGTGCTCTCCAGGCCTAGACCATTTCAAAAGCCCCGTTTTTTAAAGACCGCTGGGAGCAAAGCATCTAGCACCACCCTCAGCCACCTAAATCTACACTTGATGTAGGAGCTAGCGCCTCCGCAGATTCAAAATTTGGAGTAATTTGACAGGGTTGGGCTGAAGTTTGCTTTTGCCATTTCGTTTAAAGAAAAATTTTCTCCTGGAGCACTTGCTTTTCCCTCCAAAGAGACAAGATGCTAATTATCAGTCTTATTCATTTACTAAAGTGCCCTAGTTTGAGTCACTGTATGTGCTTGAAAGCAAAAAAATATTTCATTTAAAAATAGGGCCTAACTCAGAGTTTTAAGTGAATCAGACTCACCTCCCTCCAATTAGTCTAAATTAGTTGGATTTTAAAGTTAATATGTAGTGACGGCCAGTTCCTCCCACTGTCTAAACAAAGTCCCTGCTGGTGGAGCGTGAGCCTTTTCTTCTCGCAGTGACCTGTCCTTCAGGCAGAGAGAGGGGAGCTGGTCTCTGGATGACTCACTCTGTTTATCTGAAGAACAGGTTTCTAGAGGGGATGTGAGGGCACAGCAAAAATACAGCATCTCACGGATTAGATGCACGCCCAAGCTTCACACGCTGCCAGCACTGCCCTGTCGTCACCTATTGCTGGCATCCTTGCCAAACCTGCCTTCCATGATGGTGACAATGGCAGCCAGTGCCCAGCAAGCTCCCACTCGTTAGCTCCATCAGTGTGCACGACAACCCTCTGAGGCAGGTGCCTTTATTAGCCCCATTTTCTATGGAATATATGTTGAGGAGGGCAGATTTCTGCTCCAGCCTCTCTGTCCAGTGCAAACAAGTGGTTAAGCGTGCCGCTGTCTTTACAAACACATTAAGCCAGAGGAGTGTTTCTCCCCTATAATTAAACCCTCCCCAAGCGCTTCCTTAACTGGCTGTTACTCTGTGTGCATTTACTATGGAGGGGACCGTGTGTGTGTTCTGGAGCCAACGCCATCAGGAGTCTGTGCGTCCAGCGGGTGGGGGCGTGCTTGCTCCATGTGACTGCGGTGGATGGTCCCTCTGGGGTCTAAGCTTTCTTCCTCTCACCTGCACCCCTGTGACCTTTTGCTGGGCCATGTTACAGCTGCGGCATGGTGTTGAGTGTACAGGAAATTTTCTCTGCAGATCACACCTCTTGTTTTGACCTGCAGAGTTTTGAGAGGCAGAAAAGACGTTTAACCACTATGTTGCTTGGAAAGTGTTGCTTGTAACAGATGTGTGCTAATGCAGAAGTGGTCACTAACACCAAATTTGTTATTCAAAAGACCTTTAAAGGTCCTGGGAACATCCCACAAGGTTTGTTGGGAAAGGGCAGCGGTCTTTCTGGTCAGGTGTGTCATCTGTGACACTAAAATATTAATAAGGGGGTGGACTCTCTCTGAAGGTCTCTTGCAGTGTGAATGTAGATGCTCAGTTATCAACACGCGTGAGGTGCTGCTTGTGGGCTGGGCACAGTGAAGGGGCTTTCACCAATAGCAACTCCTTTGGTCTTCTTCATGGCTCCATGAGGTGAATACTATCACTTCTCCCCCATTCTGAGACCCAGGGGGGCTAAGAAACTCAGCTAAGGTTGCATAGCTCCTCTCACTGACACCCCAAGGCTGAAAGCAGATGAAAAAAGAACCACTTTAGAGACTGCAGCTGTGCTCAGGGCCCAAGGGATAACCTTGCTCAGACCCCGCCCGATTAATGAGAAATCCTGGTAAGTTGGATTCTCTGGTGTCAAAATTACAAAGGGCAATTTTCAAATCTTATGATAAATCTCGTGTCTGTGGGTTTATCAAAATGATTCCCTACTTTTAATCCTCCTTTCACCTTCTTTATAGCCAGCCGTCCGTGAAGATGACAGTTATCTTCATCAGAAAGGAGGCCTCTCCCAGGTATCCAAGCTCTGACTACTTCAGCCCATCCAAATCACCCTGAGCGCTGGTGCTCCCGATTTCACACACTCTTGGAGGCCCGACTCCCTCAAGAAGAAAGACAAGTTCAGGGTTATTTCTAATAGTCCGCAGAGGGAGTTAATTTCAAGTAAACGAGACTAAGTGGGAGCCCTAAGGGCGTTTGCTGTAGTTTCAAGAATCCCTTAAGCCCTGCCCTGGGTTTGAGACCCCTGCTGAGAATCTTCTGAGGGCCCTTCCTAAGGCTCTGGTGAGCCCTGAGCCCCCTTTGCAGAAGGACTGAGCAAGTTATCCCTCCGGCCCTGAGCAAAAAGGTTTCTTTTTCATCTGTTTGCAGCCTTGGGGCATCAGTGAGGAGAGCTCAGGGAGAAGACAACCTTGGAGGGTGGCTGCAGGGACAAGGCTAGTGGAACAGCATTCTGTTTTCACATAATCTTGTTTTAGCAGAAAAGGCACTTCTAGGAGTGAGAGATACTAGGAAAGGTTTCCATGTGGTGATTCATTCTGATTATTGTATTTTCAGAGGTTTTCACATATTCACAATTTTCCATAAAATCTGTAGCTAAAATTCCAGCATTTCTCTTTAAGTTGAGCCATATGAAATTACCAATAGTTGACCGTTTTTATCTATAAAAATGGCAGTTTCAATAAGGTTAAATGTAAGTTCAGCCTTCTTATTTTTTAGAAAGTCTATTTTTATGGAATTATCTCCGAGTTATGATGTACAGGCAGTATCTTACCATAAAGAAATCTCGCCTTCACTTGCGAGAGCTTTGTGTAGCCCCTGTTGATGTGAGGACTTCAAATTGTTGAAATGGGTCTGTTCCTGAGTGCTCACAGTTCCTATTTCTGATGATGGGGGGAAAGTCTTCAGTCTCCTCTGCTGCCTGCTACCCAGGCTGGCCATCATTGGAGGGGAATCGCCTGTTGTCACATCAAATCCTGGAACGCGGTGAGACTGGAAGGAATTTAATTTGAAGTTGCCATGAGTACCAGTTCTGCTCTGGGCTGGAGAAACATGCCTGCCATAGGTCCATCCAGTGACATTAATCTTTCTTTGATTTAATTTGGTTTTCATCCCTAAAGTAGGGTCCCAGAGGATGCTCTCCTTGCCACACAGGAGTAGGGGACGATTAATGAGTCACTCTTAGAAAAGCATTAGGAGCTCCTCAGATGGAACAAACAGCATCATCTTTTTAACACTTTGGATTCCATGGCACTTTTCAAAAACGCATTTCTGTCCTCCTTACCTCGGCAGCCGCTGACTTGTGGAAAACAGAAAACAGAAACCTTTTCTTCTCACAAACATCTGTAAATAAACTATTTTTCTGTCTTTATAATAGTGTTAAGATGTCACCTGGGGGAAATGTTCTTGCCCAGAGCAGCTGTGAAAGTTAGAAATACACTGGAACACATACACACTCACACACACTCTCTCTCTCTCTCTCTCTCTCTCTCTTTCTCTCTCTCTCTCACACACACACACACACACACACCTCATCCTAATAAAATGCTTTTACACTTGCTCTCAGGAGATAATTTCAGAGTAAAATTTCCCTAGTACGTCTGTGCTATCTTAATGCCTGAGCACAATGCCAGCAGTGAGTCCGTGCCAGCTCTTGAAAAGACATTTGAACTTTTGGCAGTGCTGCTCATCGGAAGGCCCATCCGTGGTGTTTGTGATTATAGAGTAAGTGTGCTCACTTCTGGCAAAACAAAGCGTCTGACAGTAGCAGACTATTGGCTCAACACTCCACGGGATCCATTTGGGATTCATTCTTTGACAATTACCCAAAATGAATCACCAGCTTCCTTTTATAAAAAGATATTTATTGGCTTAGAAACAGAGCACATCCAGCCCTTCATGGGGAGGAATTTTGTAACTATGTTCAAACCTTCTCATAAACTCCGTGTCTGAGTATTGCTAAGGGGGTGCCTGCACAGAGCATTTACTTTAATTGCATCAAATGTGGAGAAGTGGAAAATCAGCCAGAAAACAATGAATGGCTCAAGGGGGAAAGGAGAGGATGTTAGGTAATAACGGCAGAGTAGAAGAGCTCAACAACAGTTACGAATCCTCCCTGGAGACCTTTGCAGAGAAGTGATGGCCCCAGCTACCCTTCCCCACAACGATGTCACCAACCCAGCAGTTGGAGGCCTCTGGCCTACACTTAGTGGCTGGCTGGACACAGGTGGCTGGATAGCTGTGTTTGAGGGCTGGCCACTTGCTGTGTTCTTCCTTCCAGGGCATCGTGAAGGGGAGAGTTGGTTTTAATCTTTTGGTGCTTCCTAGGCAGGCTTATACATATATTCTGATAACCAGTGTGCAGCAGGCTGGAAGAGAAATTCTAGGTTTCTACGTTTTTCCAAACTAGAGAAAACCCGGTCCAAATTAATACTGGAATTCAAAACAGCTTTGGATCTTTAGAGTAGAAGGCAAAATCACTTAGCTGATAAGGATCAGAAATAACAGGTTTAATCCTCCATCTAGCCCAGTGTTTTTCAATCTCAGGGCACACTTGAACCTGTAGTTAAACTTCCCTAGCACACTTAAATTATGTTGATCAAAAAAAAAAGAATATACTTACTATGGTTTGAACTTCTTTTGAAAATAATTAATGACCATTAAAAACTTTCCCGGTGGGGTGGCACCTATGGCTCAACGGGGTAGGGCGCTGGCCCCATATGTTGGAGGTGGCGGGTTCAAACCCAGCCCCAGCCAAAAACTACAAAAAAAAAAAAAAAAAGGGCTCGGTGCCTGTGGCTCAACGGGCTGAGGGGCCAGCCACGCACACCTCAGCTGGCGGGTTCGAATCCAGCCCAGGCCACCAAACAACAATGACTGCTGCAACCAAAAAATGGCCTGACGTTGTGGCGGGCGCCTGTAGTCCCAGCTACTTGGGAGGTGGAGGCAAGAGACTCGCTTGAGCCCAGGAATTGGAGGTTTCCGTGAGCTGTGATGCCACGGCACTCTATCCAAGGTGACAACTTGAGGCTCTGTCTCCAAA
>CAUYRH010058063.1:0-23853 GCA_963574655.1 Perodicticus potto
GTCCCTTACAAAAACAAATAATTGTATCATTAATCAAAACGGTGCATCTTAGTAGGGTCCTGGTGAAACTTATTAAATGTAGAGTATCAATGTCTTTATATACTGATTAAGAAAATGCTATGAGGGCTATCTCTCACAGTATGATCAAAATGTTTCTGATTGTATATGAAGCACATTCTGCCCTATGATTGCACCAATGTACACAATTATGATTTAATAAAATTATTAAAAAATTTTTTTAATTGAGGGTATAAAATTAGGTTACAGTGTTTCCATTTTTTAGGTAAAGTCCCTCTTAAAATTGTGTCGTGCCCCAAGAGGTGTGCCATACACCCTAACATTGTGCCCCGTAAATGGGAGCACACCTGTCCCCCTCCTTCCTCCCCTATCCCTACTCCCTGGTTCCTCCGACCCCCACCTTGAACTGATTTGAGTTTTTCTGTTCTGTGGGTGTGTATTAGATTGTTACCTGGCTTCATGTTAGAATTGGATACGTTGGTTTCTTGCTTCTTTATTGTTCTGGTGCTTTGCCCTTACAAGGCCATCTACCCAGAAGAAAAAAAATCATTTTATCATAAGGACATTTGCACTATACTATTTATTGCAGCTCAATTTACAGTCACCAAAATGTGGAATCTAATTTTAATTATGTGGCATTTAGATAGATTAACTCTCCATCTACAAATATGCAATTCTTAACATTCATGAAGTAAAAATAATTTTCATTATGGATGGTAGAGCATTTAGGGCATATTGGTAACTCTGTGGCTTATGGAAATGGTTTATGAGGGGAAAGAATTACATGTATTTTTCTATTGAAAGTGGAAAATGCTGTTAAAGGGGAGGGGAGGGGGAGGATGGGTGGAGGGAGGGTAATTGGTGTGTCCACACCTACGGTGCATCCTAGACGGGTACAGGTGAAACTTACTAAATACAGAATACAAATGTCTGAACACAATGACTAAGAAAATGCCATGAAGGCTATGTTAACCAGTTCGATGAAAATATTTCAAATTGTATATGAAACCAGCACATTGTACCCCATGATTGCATTAATGTATGCAGCTATGATTTAATTTAAAAAAGAAAAATACATGATTCTAATAATTTTTTTAAACGTTCACACAACTATCAAGTGAATATGTATCCCAAATTATTTTACACATTGATGAGAACCTTCAGGATGGTCAGGAAGGCTTAGTGAAGGATCAGACTTATTTATATAGTTCATTTGGAAAGGCTGAGTTATAGAAAATACTAATTAATATTCAACAGGGAAATAAAATCATAACCTAGAAAGTCAAGTAGCCTTTGTGTGGAGCTCCCAGTGTTCCAGTGTGACAGTGAAAGGCCACAGGTATGTGAGTGTTCCAGTGTGACAGTGATGGCTTTGTACCTTTTTTGTCAACTCAAGGACATTGTAAGGACATTCTTCTCTTACTCCTTAAATTTAGTGAAGAACTAAAAACACAGGGAAATTTCAGGCGTAACCAATGGTGATAACCCAGATAATTCAGACCTTCACTAGGTGCAGCCTCATATCTTTTTATTTTCTTTTCTGTTTGACTTAGTGTTATTTAATTCAACATATACTTCTTAGACTGGTCACTAACATATGGAATTGATGAAAAAGACTTGTTTTTGCACTACAGAAACTCCTGGGCTAGTCCCCAAATTTGTAATGATAAAGAATATGCAATTTTTTATACTATTTTTTCTTAATATTATACTATCAGCATTTTTTTCATGTTGCTACATTGTCCTAATTATCATTTTAATAGTATTCTTAAAGAAGGGTTTTTAAACAGCTCAAGTTTCCTGTAGGAAACACAGTATGATTGATGTTTCCATTTCTAATGTAAGTCTTAGCAATAGAATTACTCTCATATACAGGTGCAAAATTATCCTCTAAAATGACCTAGCACAGTGACTAGTGTTTGATAGATGTCTGGAAAATAATTGTTTCTTTTCTTCTAAGTACTAGAGTTTTTATACTTGAAAGAACCTTGCCATAGGCACAGTCCTTTCCTTTCTTCTTCTCTTTTCCTTTTTAATTTTCTTAATAGTTTAACTGAGGTAATGGAGCGCACTGCACTTTATTTCTTCAAGCCCTATCTCCATCCCTTACTGACCATATGACTATCAATAGGTCAACTTACTTCTTGGGGATTTTTCCTGCATTTTAGAGGAGAGAGTTAGACTAGAATCCACATAACATTTCTTTAAGATCTAAAGTTGTTTTTTTTTTCTATCCAAGGTATCATGCTAATGAAATTAATATAAAAATCTATCTCTTCAGAAAAAGGTTCTTATAAGGCAATTTTTAACATACTAAATAAACTCACTTTGTAAGGAGCCCCAGAGTAACGTAAAGTAATACACATTCATTTGGAAACAGAATCTAACATTTTAACATCACACTGTGTATGAAGAATGTCTAATTTTTTTTCTGTGGGTTTTCACGATTAATCCTTAGTTACACTTTCAGGTAGGTGGTATGTTTCTCAGTGGATTAAAAAAGGTGTAACTCAGGAAAGTTACCACCTTGTTCTAAACAGCCCATCTAGTATATGATCCAGTATAACACGCCAGTGTCTAGGAACTGATGAGTTCTTTTAAAAACATGGCTTTAACTTCTAAGTAACAGTATTTTTTTTTCTTTAAAGTTTTAGAAAGGTCTATTGAGCATGGTTTTGTGATCCACAACTATTTTGAAAGTTCTTTAGGGAAGCAGGAAGTAATTTCCTTCTGACCTCACATAATTGTTCTTACAGGAAGACCCTGTCGAAATCTTTATATTCATCATTGAAAAAAAAGGTAAACACTAAGGGCTGGGAAGCCCCTTGACCTGGAATCCGAGTAATATAGTGGAAAGCATTTCAGACTAAATGTCAGAATTCTATACTTCCGTCCCAGCATATTTGCTAACTTGTGCGATTTAGCTGATTTCCAATTAAAATCATCTGCAGAAGTGAGAGAGGTGGAGCACATGAGCTCCAGGATCTTACACTCTTACATTCTATACATCTGTTTTTTCCCTCTTTACCATTCTGTGTGGGGGGTGGAAGTAGGGAATCTAAAATTCTGCTGTGTTAATATAAAAATTTGAGACAAATTACATTTCACAGAGTCTAATTGAGCAAGTAACAATTCATGACTTGGCAGCCTTCAGAAACAGAAGATGTTCAGAGAGCTCCACTCCACAATGTGGGCAAATGGCATTCATGGGTGAAAAATGGAAGTGAGAGGCGGGTGCAGTGGCTCACACCTGTAATCCTAGCACTCTGGAGGCTGAGGCAGGTGGATGGCCTGAGCTCATAGGTTTGAGACCATGCTGAGCCTGTGTGGGACTTTGTCTCTAAAAATAGCCCGGTGTGTGGCAGACGCCTATATTCCCAGCTACTTGGGAGGCTGAGGCAAGAGAATCTCTAGAGTCCAAGAGTTTTAGGTTGCTGTGAGCTGTGATGCCAGGGCACTCTACTGAGGGTGACAATGTAAGACTCTGTCTAAAAAAGAAAGAAAGAAAAGAAGGGAAGGGGAGGGGAGGGGAGGGAAGGGAAGGGAAGGGGAGGGAAGGGAAGGGGAGGGAAATGAGGTACAGAAACAGCATAACTGGTTGCTGCTTGGTATTTACCTCATTTGAACATGGTCTGATCAATTGGCCACCTGTGATTGATACAGCAGCTCAGCTGCTGGATTAACACTTAGCCCTGTGTTAGGAAAGTATATTTCCATCTTAGGCATACTTAGTGAAATTGCAGTTTGCTACATAAGGACTCAGGTACAGAAGCTCCCTCAGGCCAAATTTAGTTTAATTTAACAATTTCCCCCCTTTTAGTCAGCCTTTCAATTTTGAGAGATTGACCAAAACCTTGGGCATTGCTACCACTTCTCTCTCTCCATTATAAATAGACACATTTTACCTCACCATGGAATTCATAATTCATACTCTAATATCTCCTGATGTTTTGCTGATCTATTCAAAGCGAGACCATTCAATGATTGGTGGGTGGCTGCACACAAACATTCAGGACTTGAAAGAACACGGTGCACCAGGGGAACCCTCATAGTGACTGTCAGGAGAACCACACCAAAACTCTTCAGTGCACTCCTTAAAAACCATAGTTCAGGTAACAGTTCAATGGTATTTCGGTATAATTGGTCATAGTCTATGTTTAGGATATGAGGGTGATGAAGGACCATAGTCCACTGTAGAATAGTCTGACTTAAAAAGGTATCAAACTTTGTCGTTAGACTGTTAACACTAGTCATAGAAACCTGGAGACTCACTTGTCACCCCCCATTAGGATGCCTGTTCCTGTGGCATCAGTGCTGTTTTCTCTGAGAAATTTCCTTAATTATCTGGTGGTAGTGTTTAAAAAAATAATAGCAGTATCAGCCACCTTTTTTAATTAAGCTTTCTGCAGAAGCAAAGTCAGGGGAAGAAGATACAGCATTCAGTTTTGTTCAATACCTTACACAGCCCCTAACATGAGCAAAAAGGATACCTAAATCTGAACAGTGTTTAATAATCGATTTTTTTTTTTGAGAATATGTTATCCACTTTTTGTAGGGTAGCTTCTATCTGTCTGAACCTCTGGGAGGTTGGCTGGCCACAAAGTCCAAGATTTTTCCTCAAGTTACAGATTAGTTTCCAATTACATCTTACTGGTACTCCATTACTAAGAGTTGAGCTCTCAGAAACCCCACTGGAAATATTTCCTCATTGGAAACTAGCTCATCTTTTGCAAACCAAACAACTGCTTTTTTAAATTTTGTTTTGTTTTTGCTAAAGCATAAACCTTAATGAAAGTCATACACAAATTATGATCTCATGGATTTTCCTGCAGGGAAAGGAAAAGATTAAGACAACAGAAAATAAGGAAAAGGGTAAGGGTTCCATGAACTTTATCCATGATCAGGGAAGGCTGTTCTCATGCAGGTTGCTGCCTATTCCTGGAGAGAAGCTTCCCTGATCAGTTGTGCCTAAGGGCCTCCAATGGGTATTTGGTTCCAAGAGGTTTCAGGGGAGCTTTTGGGTTGCGAGATGTGGGCCCAGAGTTTTACTGCAGTTTGGCGATGAGAAGAACTCAGGATGTTCTTTTCCAATGGGGTTCAAAGGCATTCTTTCTATGATTCGGTTTCCAGAAGGCCAAATTGGCTAGGTTTCAGAGCTGCAAGGATTTAATTGTTCTTAGTTGGTGGATCATGAAAAGCTTCCTTTACTTGCAGAAAATGCACATTGGCATAATGCATTAGAGTCTTATAGCATTTATTCATATCAGAGTTTAGGAGACCAGGAGCTACATGAGCTTCTATCAGCGGCATAGGCCTTTCAGTGACTATTTCATTAGTGTTCAACTTAAGTGTCCCACTAGGGGTAGATCTGATTGCCATTAAGGCTAGTGGGAATATCTTTAACCAAGGAAATCCAGTCACTTCTGTGTCAGTCCCTCTCTCCAGAAGACTGAGGGTGATAGAGACAATGGTAATGCTGTTGTGTTCGTAACACATTATTTAATTGCCTTGAACTTTTCAAGAAAAATGGGTGCCTCTATTGCTGGATATTTCTCTAGTAATGCCCCATAACAAGACATTTTAAAATAATTTTTAACTATGATTAATGTTAGTGGCCTTCCTGTGTCGAAAGCTTCTATCCAGCGAGAGAACATGGACTATTAAGAAAACATAGTCACTTCCCATTGAGGTGGCAATTAGATGAAATTCCTCTGTAAATGTTCACATGGCTGTTGGGTAGCAGAAATGTACCACCTGTGGTTTTGATTGTTTTCCCAGGATTATGGGTTTGAAAAGCCAAGCATTAATTATAAACCATTCTAGCACTTTTAGAGCAGCCACCACACCAATATGTTTCCATAACTTGTGTTACTTTTTTTTTTTATCCCAGAATGAGTTAACAATGGGAGCTGTAAGGACTCAGAAAGACCAGGGGAGGATCCAGACCTACTATGAGTCCACACTTAGTAATGAATTTATGTCCTTGTAAATGCCACATTCATAGCATTGGTTTTCTGTTACTAAGTCATCATAGGCAATGCTAAAAGAAACCTTTAGACAAAATAAATTTAAGAGAGTTTATTTGTACAAATAGCAATTGATGAATTGGGTGCCACTGAGAATCAGCCCAGATTTAGAGTGCTCGGTGGCACCCATGTAGGCAGCAAGCTTTCACGTGCAAAGAAAATCTTCTTGGCTGGGGCAGAATGGAAAGATCCCTGTTGGAGCTTAGATGGTGGTCTCTGTGATCAAGTCTCTAATTTCCTTTAACTGTTTATGTTGGGCTTTGCTTGCTCATGTAGGAACTGAAAGCCCCAGGAAGTCTCAATCTAGTAGGAATCTGTTACAAATCTATAAAAACAATGATTCCTCCTCTGGGTCAGCCTCTCGTTTATGAGTGATGGATCAAAGCTAGTCACAAGTTCCAATCTGGTCACCTGATGGCTGGATCGTCTTTGTCCAGTGTCGAGCTCCTAAGTTGCGATGTTAGGCTCATTAAAGAAAGATTCCTGGAGTTAGGTGATATCTCAGGGTGCTTTTGATTTGCATTTCTCTGGCCATCAGGGTCGATGAGCATTTTTTCAAATGTTTGTTAGCCATTCATCTGTCTTCGTCAGAGAAGGTTCTACTCGTATATCTTGGCCAGTGGGAGATGGGATTGTTTTCTCTTTTTTTGTTGATTAATTTAAGCTCTCTGTAGATTCTAGTTATCAACTCTTTGTCAGATTGATACCCTGAAAGTATCTTTTCCCATTCTGAAAGTTGTCTATTTGCTTTGCTTCTTGTGTTCTTAGCTGTGCAGAAGCTTTCAGCTTAATGAAGTCCCATTTGTTAATTTGTGTTGTTGTTGTGATGGCTGCCAGAGTCTGTCTTCTTAGTAAAGTATCGCAAGAATAGAGAAGCAAGAATCCAATGTGCTCAATTCAGTATGAAGCCAGTAGATGATCTAATATATACCCACATAAGAGAAAAACTCAAATCAATTCAATGTAGGGCAGGGAAGTGAGGGAACGGGGTGAAGGGAGGAGTGAGGGACATAGGGGGTATGGCACACCTCTTGGGGACAGGACACAATTAGAAAAGGGACTTTACCTAACAAATGCAATTGATGTAACCTAATTCTTTATACCCTCAGTGAACCTGAAACAAAAAAAAAAAAGGGAAGATTCATTTTGTTGTTCATTTTTGTACTTTAAGTGGAGTGATCACATCTGATGTACCCATAATCCGGTGGATATGGACTTAAGACTCTAGAGCAGCACTTCTCAACCTATGGGTCACGACCCCTTTTTAACAATGAAAATACATTCAGCATTAGGAAGGTTGAGAGCCACTGCTCTAGAGAGAATACAGAACATGAGGGAGATAGCAGTAATGAGTGTCAGGTGGGTAATACCAAGAGACTGGTGTGTGCCCCTTAGCTAAGATCGCCATCAACCAACCCAGCTGAAATCAAAGAATCAACCAGAGAAGATTCAACTTGTATTAACCAGGTGTCCTATTTACTAACACTTTGTCATTGAGTTTCTGTGATACCAGAGGTGTTTATTCAGGTGCAACAAGATGTTACTAATTTCATACTTTATACTTATGTTACAGAGGTGATGCCTCTGTTTTTAGCCATTAGACCAATGCAATTCAATTATTTAAAGCTACTTGAGCTAGAGAATTTAGAGATTCTTGAAGGGAAGCCATAGCCTTAGATGTAGAGCCAGCTGTAGTGGCTAATGTCAAAGAGAAATTTCTGATCATTATTTTACACACCACAAGCCATGGGAAAAGCTGCCAAACAAAAGATGCCCACCTGGTATGAGTAACATTCACTGGTATCTTTTTAACCTATTATTAGATGGAGGTTTAGAGGAGCAGACCAGTGTGTAGCTTCTGGCTAATTATGGATTGACAATGGCATCATGAAAATCCCTAGTTCACACTGAGTTTTATTCTCTATCCATCAATTCATGGAGTGGCTCAAGCATGAGACTGAGAGCTAAGTCCTCCACGATAGAGATGTACCCTGAGGATGTGTATAAGGCTTCTTCTTGGGTAATGTCATTTCTGAAGCCATTAGTTGGAATTGAGGCATTGGCACTTTCTGAGCAAGAGTCTGATGCTAAGTTTTTACATATTGGAAGACTGCCAAAATATGTAGGTGGACAGACCTTCCTACAAACAGCTCTATTTAAAGTGCTTTCTTTGCAACATAGTCTTTTGCGATACAGTCAGTGAACCTAGTTATCCCCCCATGGTTATTCTGATAAGGGGCAGGAACAAATTGGCCTAGAAAATTAAATTTATAGTTTTGATCAGCCACACCATCTAAACAGGTAGTCACATTTGGGATTCTGGCAAATTCAGGTACAACGTGGACTAAAGGATATCTCAGTTACTCAAAGATTTTGACTTGGCCTGGGAAACACAGCATTTATATTTGCTACAGAAGATATTGACTATGAGATTCTAATCATGACATTATTGTGCCATGCACAGATAGAAAAAGCAAAGGTGGCTCCAGTGGCTCAGTGAGTAGGGTGCCAGCCCCATATGCTGAGGGTGGTAGGTTTGAACCCAGCCCCAGCCAAACTGCAAAAAGAAAAAAAAATAGCCAGGCTTTCTGGCTGGCACCTGTAGTCCCAGCTACTCAGGAGGCTGAGGCAAGAGAATCGTCTAAGCCCAAGAGCTGGAGGTTGCTGTGAGCAATGACGCCATGGCACCATACCGAGAGTGACAAAGTGAGACTCTGTCTCAAAAAGAAAAGAGAGAGGGAAGGAGGGAAGGAAAAAAGGAAGGAAGGGGGGAAGGAGGAAAGGAAGGAGGGAGGGAGAGAAGAGAGAAAAGAAAGAAAGGAAGGTGGGGGGGAAAGGAAGGAAAGAAAAAGAGGGAGAGGAAAAGAAATAAGGGCTAATGATACAGGCAGGAGGTTCCTGGTCCATGCTCCTGGGAAATCTGGCTCCATTCGTGATGCCATCTGCTTCTGGGGAGAGATCTCCCTGGTCAGCTTTACTTTGAAATCCTCAACTTGTGTTCAGTTCCAAAAGTCTGAGCTTGAAAACAGGAAGCTAAGCCTTGAAGCTTTGTAGCAGCATGAATGGTGAAAAGAACTTGGTCTGGTCTCTTTTAATGAGGCGCGAGGGCAGTCTTCTTTTGGTGTCATTTTCAAAAGACCCCGGTTCTAGATTCTAGGTCAAGGAAAATGAGGTCTTCAATCCATGGATCATGAAAGGCTTTCTATGCCTGGAGACAATATGCTTTGACACATTTGGATCTCACAATAATGAATTATATCAGAGGTGAAAAGCCCCAGAAATGCCCGAGGTTCTATCATTAAAGATGTAGGTCTATTGGTGAATATTTAATACCTGAGGTTCTGTCATTAAAGGCATAGGTCTATTGGTGAATATTTTGTAAGGTCAGCTTGTGCTTTTCAGTAGGGGTTAAATATAATTTCCATTAAAGCTAGTGATAAAACTTTTAATGAGGAGAACCCAACAGATTTCATTACTTTAGCCAATTCTATTTTTAAGGTACCATTTGTCCATTCAGCCTTTGGAGATGATGGGATGATAAGGACAAAAGACTGCTATTTTGTTCATAAAACTTTTAAAAATTGTTTAATAATTTGTCCAGTAAAATGAGTTCCTCTATCACCTGAATCTATCGAGGAACACCCTGTCTCATAAAAGAACCACGTTCTCTACAATTTTTTGGTCTTTTTTTGTTTTGTTTTGTTTTTTGCTACTGTGTCACTGACTACATGCATGGAAAGACCTCACTCTATTCTGAGAACAGAGAACAGGTGCACAATTATGGAACTACAGGAACATACTGATGACCCATTGAGGGTGGCAAATACTCACGTTGCCTGGCAGATGATGGAAACCTTAGTGCCTGAAACCTTCATGGTTTTTCCTGGATTATGAATCTGACAAATTAGACATTGATTTATAAACCATTTCTTAAGCTTAAGAACAATCATTTTAATAATACTTTTTCATAATTTAGACCATCTTTTTACACTGTGTTGGTTGTGGAATGTAGAGACTTTCATAGAAATAATTTTAAGGACTCAAGGATGATTAGACAGTTGCCTAGGTCCTCTGTGAGTCCCTGCTTATTATTAAATTTGCGTTCTGTTAAGTGCCGATTTTCTTTCTCCAACTGAGGCACATTGCGTTGTTTGCTGATAAACATTCACAGGTGTCTTGATCTGAATTAATCTTGTGGAATTCAAATGAGTTGCTTATCCTAACACTTTGCGTAGTACGCGACTTGGCATGGAAATTCAAGAGGACATTTTCTTGATATTTAAGGTCAATTTATGAATGTGAACTTCAGTTTTAATAACAGCAATTTGTGAAGGCAACAAATAGCAGAAAGAAGCTTCTTCATTTGAGGTTGCTTTTTATTGGGGTCCCCCTAGAAGTAAGGATCTTCTTTGGTTCTGTATTATGCAGAAACCACAGAACAACCCCAAGTATCTGCCACCAGTATAATTGTTGAGGGATTTGTTCTTAGATATTTGACAAACTTGGCAACCTTTCTGGTCGGGCTGGCTTCAATTCGGGAAGACTGTCCTTTTCTGTTAGTTCATTCTGGGTTGTCACGGCATACCCCTGCTGGGCATTTTCCTTTTGCAATGGGACAGCATTCATCAACGAAAAATACTAGCTCTGGATAGTCTAGTGGAGCACCTTGTAAATAGGTGCAAGAGGTCAGTGGAGGTAAAGCCACATTTACACGACATGGTCATCACCAACACAGGCAAGATAGCAAATTAGCAGGGTCAAGGAGATTACAGCACTTTTAACAGCGGTAGGAGACAGAATAATTTCATAAGATTGTTAATAAATGCTAATAAATGTGGAGTTCAAGTAGAATTTAAAAGCATTTCCACAACATGTAGAGTTTACAAATAAAGTATATTTCCTAAGCCAACTCAGATGGAACCTCCACTGATCTAGTTGCTGATGCTTCTGCCTTTGAACAATTGATATACATCCCGCTGCTGAGTCTAACTGCAGGCCCTATTAAGTGATAGGTCTGCCTTTGTCTCCATGGTCTTGGGTAAGAATGTCTATAGTTGCTTGTCATGTTTATGAGCCAGTGAAGTGAATGGTTTGGTATAATTTGGAAGTCCTAAGACTATGGAGGGCCATATGGCCATTTGTATTAATAGTTGCCTGAGAATGCCCATGGTTATCCTTCTAAGTAAAGGCTCTAGGATAGTAGTTTATAAGTTCACACAAGGGAGATGGCCATCAGAGAAAGCTTTGGGACCAGCAAGTCCCCCAAAAATGTCTTAATTGAATTTTAGTCATGGGTATGGGGAAATGTGAATGGCTTTTATTCCTATAGGTGAGAGGGAAATTCATCTGAAGTCAGATCATGTCTAAAATAATGAACATTTTCTTTGGAAAATTGGAGTTTTTCCATAGAAGTCTTATTGCTTTTGTAAGTCAATAGTCATAGGAGGTAAGTTGAACCTATTTCTGAACTGCCTTAGCAGGAGAATGCAGCAGTCAGCCATCAACAGATTGAATAAGAGCAGAAGAGGGCATTATAAATGTTAAAATCCTGATGCAATGTCCAAGAAATGTAAGACGGGACTTTAGGAAGCCTTTGTGACATTGCGGTCAGAGCACATTTTTTACTTTTCCAAGACAAATAAGTATTGACTCTCCTTATCAACTGGAGCACTAAGGAAGGCTGAACCAAATGTCCAGGGCCCACTACTGTAAACCCTTTTGAATTTGTGGGCACATGAGACCAGAGGATATTAGGATTTGCAAGTATTAGAAATCTTGGTATTATACCATGTGCAAATCTTGAACAATCTCATCCAGTGAGTCTTAAAACAGTAGGATTAGAGTGTTACAAGGGCTAGTTAAATAAATTATTATAGAAGTCTTTAATTCATCCTTTACAATGGTGAGAATTGCTAAATAGCTTCTGGTTTGGGTAGGTATTGAAGCAAGTTAGGTGGTGGGTTAGAATAATCTTTATGGGTTTGTATAGGCTCAGAAATTAATTTTGCCTCTTTCGGTTGAAGAAGCCCACACACATTTAGGTTACTTTAGAAAAGTCAGGGTATTTATCCATTTGAAATTCAATATTACCATCTTCTACCTATAGGGAACAGAGCAGGTCGGGTTCAGAAGTGTTAGGAAATTCTAAGATCATCTCTTCTTCAGAAGAGAATTTTATGTGTCTTCCTACTTGAGAGAGAAAATCTTGTCCACTATATCCAGTGGGGCAGTATCACACAGGCAGAAGGCATGGTTTCTGAAAATGGTCCCAGAGTTAGTTAGATGGGTTCAGGCAAAGGGGCTTGACTGGAAACCCCCACCACAGAAATATCTACATGCAGGGAATTGTGAGTTATGAGGGTACGGTTTAGGGCAGGCAAAATGTCTGCCAAAGCTGTACATGATTCTCCATTAATCTTAATCTTAGTTTCCCATTGTTCACTTAACAGCATAGGAAACAGTTTATGGGGTAATGCCTCGGGCCTCCATCATGATGATTGTTCCAGGAGTCAGACTCTCAGGGTTTGACTTCCTTACATGAAGAAACAATCTGGGTCAAAGTAGTGCTTCCACCAGATGATTGGTGCAAGAGTAGAGATTTTTTTCCAGGGTCCAGGCTGTTTATAATAAAAGTAGATACAAAAAGACACAGGTCTCTCAAGTTTGGGACTTCTTGGTTTTGATTTAACAATGTGTACGAGGAGGTCCTCTTTGTCTCTGCAGCTGTGCAGCTACATAGACAGGCATGAATCTGTTTTCCTTTTGATTTTCCTCTCATTCTAGAGTCTTCCCAGAATGTTCGTCTGGAGATAGCAATTCAATCCTATGTACTAAGTTTAGGACAAAGTACGTTTATGAATAGAGTAGTTAATGCTATTTTAATCCCTGTGGGAGATATCTCTTATATTTTAATAAGAATGCTTTATAAGTAGTATTTCTAAATGGGCTCTGAAACTGGTTATTTTCTACCCCCACCCCAGTCTATACAATTGTCTCATGGAATCATTTTTTTTTCAGGGGAGGAGGGAATTCCTAGGAATTAAATTTAGAATGTTTACTGCAGTTCTTAAAGCATCTGTTAGACCTATTTTGAGGATTTAATATTCTCCTCATGTATTTTCCATTCCTTTTTGCCATCCATTTTTGAGCTTCACCAGGTCCCAATGTTCTATGAGTAAATTGATAAAGATCAAGGGGTCCTGAACCTTCTGCTCCAGGAAGGAATCTAAATTCCTCAGAAGATCCCTGGGGTTTTCCCTTGGGTTAAGACAGTTTCCACAGTGGCTGGGCTCCTTCTGGAACATGGAGCAGGGTGGCTGTGGAAGGCAGACCTGGCTCATCAGAGGAGTTTGCTTTGGAAGGCACCTATCTGACTCCTTTACTCCTTTATCTTCAGAGTAATCCAGCAGTTGAGTAAGGATTAGCAGACTCACAGTTTTCAAGGAAAGATGAATAAAGGGAAGGCACAGCTGGGGCTAATTCAGTCAAGGTATAGTCCTTTTTGTAATGTTCTCAATTTGTGGCTTAAGGGAAGGTTTTCATTTGCCTTTTGAATTATTTTTTTAGAAAGGCAATCTTTGATTTATTTAATCAAAGATGCTTCTATGTACCAGTTGAAAAGTGCATCTCATTGCTTTTGAGGAGATTTGGATCCTTTCTTTTCTAATGTACTCCACATATGACAACTTTAATTCTAAATTACATTTGTTAAAAGTCAACTCATTTTTCTAAAAAAAAGCACACGTTCTTCATCCAAAATATAAAATATATTGGAGTCTGAGAAGGTGGAGCACCACACTCTTTTAATTTGGATGAGCCCCCCATGGAAAGGTGTGGCACACCTGAGGCCTGTAACTGAGCCCAGTCCAGTTAAATACCAAATCCAGCCTGATGCTGGATACTTCTGGACTACACATTTCTCCAAGTCCCTAGAGTCCAGAGCACAATTAGTGAAACTAGGTCTGGATTTACAAACGAGAGAGCAGCAAGCACTATGGACTCCCAAGGAATCCCACCTGGTCACTCTGGGGGTTACCAGAGAGCTCCTTTGGATCCCACTTATGACACCAAATCTTGAAAAGGAAAAATTTAGACAAAATAAATATGATAGGGTTTGAGTGGAGAATGATTCCTGAGTCAGGGAGTGCTCAGAATTGCAAGAGTTAGTGGCCTTCCCTGCGGTGGTGTGGGCGTGAACTGCCAGGAGAAGGGAGATAACGGAACTGGGCTAGGTTCCCTTCACAGGAAGACCTTGGTCAGAGCTTCAGTGCATCTTCTTATTGGTAAATTCTCCAGTTTTGTTTTCCTGTTTATGTTGGCCTCTGATTAACCCAGGTGGAAGCCAAAAGCTCTGGGCTGTCTCAACATGATGGCTGGCCTCCTTATTAGGAATTTTTTAAACCAGTCATCTCACTTGGGCCAATCTCATGGAGTTACTTCAAATTGTCTATCTTAACAATTTCAATACTTGCTGACTTAGCATGAAAATCCACCAAAGCATCTCCTTGATTTCAGTGAATTCTTGTTCTGCTTAATGTTAGGTTAGCAGTTTTATAAAACCAGTTTCTTAATTAGCATTCTGGGAATTCTTATGCAGTCCAATGGTAAGGTCAGATTTTTAGGAATGTATACAACTTCTGGAACAAATATTGATAAACACACCCAAACAAATATCAAAGAAGGTTTAACATCACTTATTTGGGGGGATTGCTTTACATATAACTTAACATATTAAATATACCCAGCTATTTAACATCTTTCTGTTTATAAGGGAAGAGAAACATTTTGAAAAATTAATTCCCAGGGACTATCTGAGAAATCTCTAAAGTTAATTTGAAATCAAGAAAAAGAACTAGGCAGTGCCCATAGCTCAGTGGGTAGGACACCAGCCACAAACACTGAGGCTGGCAGGTTCAAACCCAGCCTGGGCTAGCTAAACAACAATGACAACTGCAACAAAAAAATAGCTGAGCATTGTAGAGGGTGCCGCCAGTTCCAGCTACTTGGGAGGCTGAGGCAAGAGAATTGTTTAAGCCAGTGATTCTCAGCTTTGCTAATGCTGCAACCCTTTAATACAGTTCCTCATGTTGTGGTGACCCCCAAACATAAAATTATTTTCATTGCTACTTCATAACTGTAATTTTGCTACTGTTTTGAATCATAATATAAATATCTGATATGCAAGATGTATTTAAGCGACACCCCTGTGAAAGGGTCATTCGACCCCAGAGGGGTCATGGCCCACAGGTTGAGAACTGCTGGCATAAGCCCCAGAGTTGGAGGTTGCTGTGAGCTGTGATGCCACATCACTCTACCCAGGGTGACATAGTGAGACTGTCTCAAAAACAAAAACAAACTTCTATGTCATTTGTGTTCACCTAGTTTACTAGTTCTTAACAATTATCCTCAAGTTGCTCATTAAACACAACTAGCCATTGGAAGAGTTCGGGAAATGCCAAAATATCTATATTATGTCAACCTAAAAGGAAGAAGCTGATCCAAAATTAATTTAAGTACAGAGTTTATTTGGGCCACGCTCAAGGATTGCAGCTTAGGAAACCAGATTCAATTCAAGCAGCAGTTACAAAGGAATTTTTCCTTTTTTAAATACAGTTCCTGAATTGTTTGCTACAGTTTACACTAAGATAACATGAGCTATTGATTGGCTATGCATTATTATTTGCACCATAAATTCCAGGAACATGAAGATAGTCAGTGAGGCAGCTAGTTGTCGAGAACCAGTGCGGGGAAGGGGAAGGAACCAGAATGGAATTGGTGGGGACTGAGAAAAATACAGCATTAGATAAGAGACAGAAACAAAGAATGGGATCAGGAGGACTGACTGAGCTGATGGCTGCAGCCAGCACCAAAGCACAAAATCAGCTTTATTTTATAGTGTCTGTACAGGGTTGTCCAGGGGGAGGTAGCATAGACAAAATGAGGAAATAGAATAAACAAAAGACATAGTTTTGGTCTTAAAGTACAATAGGAAAATGTAAATGACTTTAAAAAAGACAAATCATCTTGTTAATGGTTTGTACTCAACTTCATTAACATATGAGAAGAAGCAAGAAGGGAAAGATCACGAGGATCCCAGCATAGTTAACAAAACAAAGGAAGAACTGTGTGACTTAGTGGTTACTACTTACCTTTGTTAGCATATGACAAGGAGAGGGAAGGGGAAGATTACAGGGTCGCTGAACAGTTAACAAGACAAAGGAAGAACTAGTGACTTCTGGCAGAGGGAGGGTGAAGAAAGGAATATGGCTATTTTGGGAACAGAGGAGAAGCAATTGAGGGTTCATTCTCTGAATGTTCCCCAGGCTGTGAGGGCCCTGCCAGTCTCACAGCCCACTCTCCATAGCTAGTAACAAGCAAAGTGATTTTAAACAATTACCCCCAGGCCTGGGTGCAAGGGTCAAGACTACAGTCCTACACACACTTCTCTTTGTCTCTTGGGCCTGATAACTTTGCCTCCCTCACATAGATCAGACGGCTCTGAGCTATTCTTCTGTTCTCATTTCCCTTTTGTTGTTCAAACATCTGTCCATGGAAATGCTGATGATCCATCTCTGCTTAGGTTAGAGTGAAAGACGTGCTTCACCCAGGGTGCTGGGGAGGTCCATCCCGCAGGGTCCCACAGACTCGCACACCTGCCGTGACTCATTGAGTCAAACCTACTATTCAGAATGCCATGTTTTGGCCTTTTGGGTAGAAGTAAAGCAGTGAGAAATACATAGTAAAACCTACTCTATGTATTTCAATCCATATTTTAAGAAAAAATAAAAACTTAACAATCAGCAAAGCTGGAATCTAATAAAAGATATGCTATAATTTTTCTCTGAATCATTTTTCTTTCTCCACTTTCCCATTTCTACCAAAGAGACATTATAGTAATACCAATTTATTGTTAAAGATTAGTTTTTGTGCTGTTATACTTGGCCTGATTATTTGCATCAAGGGCGGGAAGGATGGAAATTGGCCATATAAGATCCTTTACTGGAACATTTTGAAGAAATCTCAGAGTAGACATTGTTTTGCTTTTGAATAAAGGTCTTCTCCCGTCAACCAGGCAGGAATGCAGTGGCATAATCACTTACTTCAACTTTGAACTCCTGGGCTTGAGCGATCCTCCTGCCTCAGCCTTCTGAGTGGCTAGAACTATAGGTATACACCACCACTCCCAGCTGATTTTTAATTTTTTTTGTATAGATGCTATGTATCCCAGGATGGTCTCAAATCCCTTGGCCTCCTAAAGTATTAGGATTATAGGTGTGAGCCACTGTGCCTGGCCAGATTAGACGTCTCAAAGTCCTTCTGAGGCTAAGAAGTGAAGCCAAGGATTTACCAGACTGTGCTTGAAATTAATGGGGTGAATTTCTCTCTTCCAGGTCCCAGAAATGTCTTGAGTCCAAGACAAAAAGTAACATTGTTTACTTATTGCCAGGTCCTAAACCTTGAATGAGAATGATAGACAAAGTACCATGCCAGTCTTCCCAAGAGACTTCTTATCAGGTCTATGAAGTCAACCTCTGTTCTTCAAAGAAGCCTGGTCATATCTGAAAATATGCTATTCCAGTCAAAGCCTTGGTTAAATAAAGTGCCTCCAAGTGCATCCTTGCAGAAAACAGAAAACAGATTCTTATCAAATTTACACAAATAACTAGATTGCTGTTAAAGAAGAATATGTTCTTCCCAAATTTTGAAGAAATCAGGTAGAGAGAAAGGCAAGTGTTTGAATTTTTGTTACAAAGTATATTTACCCAATTGGTGTAAGCTATAAATAGCTAAAAAATATTTCTTGACTCAGATAAATGAAATATAGAAGGAATTAGCAATGTTTTAAACAAAAGTCGTAGCTGACATCAGTCCCCTGTCCATCTAGTCAACTTCATGTGATTCTGTTCTGCTTGATGTTGGGTTAGCAATGCTCATGAATGAATAATTTTTATTATTATTTCAGCGGAGTTAGGGGACACTTTTTAAATTGGTGTTTTGGAAGTTTTTACTTAGTTCAGTGATGGGATCACCAAAGTTATCAAAAAATTTTATTCAAGAGTGCTTTTCAGGGTCATTTCTCATGAATTTCCTTGAAGAAAAAGTAAATTTTGAACTATAACTCAGTATGAGCTTCTTTCTAAGAAGAATGAAAGTAAAATAATACTTATCTGTGAATAACAAGGGCATAGAATAGTTATGGTTAAAAATTCAGTTGACAAGGGAATTTGGTTATTTCTATGGCATGTGTTTTAACATAATAACCATAATTATGTCTGACAACATATATCAAGACATATCAGAATTTTTGGAATCTCAGGTAATTTTGGGAGACATTGTAATAACACATCCATACAAATACAATTCAAATAAAATTAAACAGATTTCTTATATGACAAAACTTCCCCGTGAGTGAAAGACATCAAATAAGTCTAACGTGTCTCTCGTGGACTTCCAGAGCTTCCTTTTGGGAAAGATTGAACAAATCTTTTTTAAAGATTTTACAGAATTTAAAATATTAGATTTGGAAAATAATGTCAAATATTAAAGGTTTAAAATACTTCATCACTTGGTCTTTTAAAATGATAGTTATTCATTTAATGCAAGTGATAATTCAGAGATTTCAAAAAGCAAAAACCTTTATTCTGATAGAGATGCAGTTTCCAAGAAAATCAAGATTCAATAAAGGTGGCACGAAGTAAACTCTCCCCCACTTTTGGTTTTGGAGTTTATTCAGAAAGTGAACAAAAGCCTTTGACTGTCTCTTACTACTGCTACCAAAAACCAAATTTTGCCTTTGCATCATAATATTATAAATGCTAAAGCCAATAATAAAACCTCATAAACAAACCCATCCAATTTTAATTATCTTCACCACACAAAATATGATTTCTGTAAACCCTGTAAAAGGTGTAGCAATCTTCCATTACAGAGCATATCAGTGTTCCCAGAAATCTGTTGTTTCAGCACAGGGGCCAGGACTCTGCCCTCCTTTGTGTACTTTTCATATTAATGCTTAATATTTAGGAAAACTTATAAATACAGTTTTCTAAGTTTAGCCAACTTGAGCACACATAAGGTCAGTCTTTCATAAACCTTCTGCAACTTGCTTAATACATGGACTCTCATATTAGAAAAACAAATTGTTTTCCTTTAGGCCACAGTGTTTCATTGTCAAAAAGAATAAAAACTTCAAATACAAGATGATCCTTTCTAATTGAATGTTTTGTTATTTTTTGTTTTCTGTGCATGAGTTACATGCAACTCACGCAGTCCTAGAATTCCTTTCTACACTGCATACCGTGTGAGTTGTATGTGACTCATAACATGCTTTTTTTTTTTAATTGTTGGAGATTCATTGAGGGTACAAGAAACCAGGTTACACTGATTGCATTTGTTAGGTAAAGTCCCTCTTACAATCGTGTCTTGCCCCCAGAAGGTGTGGCACACACCAAGACCCCACCCTCCTCACTCCTTCCCTCTCTCCGCTCTTCCTTTCTCCACCCCTCCCTCTTTCTTTCTCTCTCTGCTATCCGCTTCCCCCACCGTGTCATTATTTGTCATTAATTGTCCTCATATCAAACTTGAGTACATGGGATTCATGCTACTCCATTCTTATGATGCTTTACTAAGAATAATGTATTCCACCTCCATCCAGATTAATACAAAGGCTGTAAAGTCTCCATGTTTTTAATGGCTGAGTAGTATTCCATAGTGTACATATACCATAGCTTGTTAATCCATTCCCGGGTTGGTGGGCATTTAGGTTGTTTCCACATTTTATGATTGTAAATTGAGCTGCAATAAACAGTCTAGTGCAAGTGTCCCTTTGGTAAAAGGATTTTTTTCCTTCTGGGTAGATGCCCAGTAATGGGATTGTAGGATCAGAGGAGAGGTCTAGCTTGAGTTCTTTGAGGGTTCTCCATACTTCCTTCCAAAAAGGTTGTATTAGTTTGCAGTCCCAACAGCAATGTTAAAGTGTTCCTTTCTCTCCACATCCATGCCAGCACCTGCAGTTTTGAGATTTTGTAATGTGGGCCATTCTCACTGGGGTTAGATGATATCTTAGGGTGGTTTTGATTTGCATTTCTCTAATAATTAGGGATGATGAGCATTTTTTCATACGTTTGTTAGCCATTCGTTTGTCTTCTTTAGAGAAGATTCTATTCATGTCTCTTACCCACTGATATGTGGGATTCTTGGCTTTTTCATGTGGATTATTTTGAGTTCAACATAATTTTTATTGTTTGGGATTCATTGAGGGTATAAAGAACTAGGTTAGACTGATAGAGGTTCTTAGGTAAAGTCCCGCTTGTAATAGTGTCCCACACTGAAGAAGTGTGTTGTACATCATGACCCCCATTCTCCTCCCCTCTCTTCTCCCCTGTCCCCACTCCCTCTTTCCTCTACCTCGCACCTTGTATTAGATCATTTAAATCCTTCATATTTATTGAGTACATTGGATTCTTTCTTCTCCATTCTTTTGATACCTTCCTAAGAAGAATGTATTCCACCTTCATCCAGGTTAATACAAAAGATGTAAAGTCTCCATCTCTTTTAATGGTTGACTGGTACTCCACGGTATACATATACTACAGTTTGTTAATCCATTCCTGGTTTGGTGGCATTTAGGTTGTTTCCACACTTTGGCAATTGTAAATTGAGTTGTGATAAACAGTCCTTATGTAAATGTCCTTGTGGTAAAACTATTTTTTTTCTTCTAAGTAGATGCCCAGTGAGGGATAGGATTACAATACCAAGTGGGAGATATTCTCTATTCTCTATACTTCTTTCCAAAAAGATTGTTTTAGTTTGCAGTCCAACCTGCAGTGTAGAAGTGTCCCCTCCTCTCCACATCCACGTGAGCATCTGCAGCTCTGAGACTTTGTGATGTAGGCCATTCTCACTGGAGTTAGGTGATATCTCAGGGTGGTTTTGAATTGCATTTCTCTGACTATCAGGAAGATGAGCATTTTTTCAAATGTTTTTTAGTTATTCAACGGTCTGTCTTCATCAGAGAAGGTTCTGTTCATAACTCTTGCCCAGTGATAGATGAGATTATTTACTCTTTTTCTGTTGATTAATTTGAGTTCTCTGTAGATTCTAGTTATCAACCCCTTGTCAGATTCATACCATGGAAATATCTTTTCCCATACTGAAGGC
This sequence comes from Perodicticus potto, assembly GCA_963574655.1. NCBI lineage: Eukaryota > Metazoa > Chordata > Mammalia > Primates > Lorisidae > Perodicticus > Perodicticus potto. The sequence continues at coordinate 21,204 of CAUYRH010058063.1, forward strand.
TGTCTTTTTGCTTTACTTTTTGTGTCCTTAGCTATGCAGAAGCTTTTCAACTTAATTAAGTCTCATTTGTTAGTTTCTGTTGTTGTTTTGATGACTGCTGAAGTCTTTGTCATAAAATCTTCCTCCAGTCCAACATCATCAAGAGTTTCTCCCACACTTTTTTTGAAGATTTTTATCATTTAGTGTCTTAGATTTAAGTCTCTTATTCATTTTGAGTCAATTTTTGTAAGGGGTAAAAGGTGTGGGTCAAATTTCAGTCTTTTACATGTGATTATCCAGTTCTTCCAGCACCATTTGTTGAGTAGGGATTCTTTTCCACACTGTATGCTTTTGTTTGGTTTATCACAGATCAGATGGCAAGTAGAGACTGGTTTCACCTCTTGGTTTTCTATTTTGTTCCATATGTCTATGTCTCTATTTTAGTACCAATAACATGCTGTTTTAATTACCACGAACTTGTAATGTAGCCTGAAGTCCTATAGGGTGATGCCTCCAACTTTGTTTCAATTACTAAGAATGGCCTTATCTTTGTGGGGTTTCTTTCTGATTTCACACAAAATGAAGTACTATTTTTTCCAATGAAGTCTTCAAAGTATGGTGTTGGTATTTTAATGATGATTGCACTGAACCTGTAGATTGCTCTGGGAATAATAGACATTTTGACAATGTTGATTCTTCCCAGCCAAGAGCATGGTATGTTCTTCCAATTGTTTGTGTCTTCCTGCATTTTCATCACTTAGAGTTTCATAATTCGCTTTGGAAAAATCTTTCACCTCTTTTGTTGGGTATTTTCTTTAGTATTTCATTTTCTTTGAAGCTACTGTGATGGGAGTTATGTCTGTGATTAGCTTCTCAACATGGCTGTTACTGACATGTACAAAGGCTACTGATTTGTGGACATTGATTTTACATCCTGTGCATTTCTATGTTTCACTTCCAGGAGTTTTGTGGTTGAGTCTCTGGGGTTTTCTAAATATAACATCATATCATCAGTAAAGAGTGAGAGCTTAACCTCCTCTGGCCCCATTTGGATGCCCTTTATATCCTTCTCTTGCCTGATTGCATTGGCTACAACTTCCAGGACAGTGTTGAATAATAGTGGCGATAGTGGGCCTCCATGTTTGATTCCAGTTCTAAGGGGAAAGCTTTCAGTTTTACTCCATTCAGTATCATGTTGGCTGTGGGTTTGCCTTAGATGGCTTCAATCAGCTTAAGAAATGTGCCAACTATTCCTATTTTCTTAACTGTTCTTGTTAGAAAATGGTGCTGATTGTCAAATGCATTTTCTGCATCTATTGAGAGGATCATATGGTCTTTGTTTTTGTTTCTATTTATATGATGTATTATACTTATGGATGTGCATATGTTAAAGTAGCCTTGCATCACTTTGATGAAGCCTACTTGACTGTGATGTACATTTTTTGTAATGTATAGCTGTAATCTATTAGCTAAGATTTTGTTGAGTATTTTTGCATCAATATTCATTAGTAAAATTGGTCTGTCATTTTCCTTTTTAGTTGGGTCCTTTCCTGGTTTTGCATTGCAGAACATGTTGGGGAAGGTTCCTTCCTTCTCAGTGTTTTGGAATATGTTCTGCAGTGTAGGCACAAGCTCATCTTTGAAGGTTTGATAGAATTCTGATGTGAAGCCATCTGGTCCCAGGCTTGTTTTTGTTGGAAGCTTTTTTTATTGTTTCTGCAATCTCAGTCCTTGAAGTGTTCAAGAGATCTATTTCTTCCTGGTTAAGTGTAGGAAGATGATGTGATTTCAGATATTGGTCTATTTTCTCCACATTGTCAGATTTCTGGACTTAGAGTTTTTGGTAGTAGTCAGAAATAATCTCTTGAATCTCTAAGGTATCAATTGTTATTTCTCCCTTTTCATTTCTGACTGAGGTTAGTAAAGATTTTACTTTTCTATTTCTGGTTACTCTGGCAAGTGGTTTATTTATTTTATTTAACTTTTCAATGAACGAAGTTTTTGTTTTATTATTTTTCTGAATGGTTCTTTTATTTTTAATTGCATTTATTTCTGATTTAAATTTGGTTACTTTTTTTTAATCCAATAAAAGAAATTGGGATTGGATTACTCTTCCTTTTCCATTTCTTTAAGAAGATTCATTGCATTGCTGATATGCTCTGTTTCTGTTTTTCAGATATAGGCATCTAATGTGATAAATTTCACTCTCATGACTGCTTTTTCAGTGTCCCACAGATTTTGGTAGCTGTGTCTTCATAGTTGTTGTGCTCAAGGAAGTTAATGATTTCTTTTTTTTTTTAATTGTTATTAAATCATAATTGTGTACATTGGTGCAATCATGGAGCACAATGTGCTGACTTTACATACAATCTGAAATATTTTCATTGAACTATTTAACATAGCCTTCATGGCCTTTTAATCACTGTATGAAGACATTTATATTCTACCTTTAGTAATTTTCCCTTGTACCCTTGTAAGATGCACCGTAAGTGTGATCCCACCAATCATCCTCCCTCCACCCATCCTCCCTCCTCCCCTCCCCTCCCTTGCCCCTTTCCCCATTTCTTGTGCTATAACTGTGTTTTAGCCTTCATATGAAAGCTATAGATTAGCTTCATAGTAGGGCTGAGTACATTGGATACTTTTTCTTCCATTCTTGAGATACTTTGCT
>CAUYRH010058064.1:0-12208 GCA_963574655.1 Perodicticus potto
AAATTCTAATTCCATCTTTTCCTCCATTGTGCTGATCTTAGTTGCTATCCAGACTCTGATTTCAACTTCTGACATCTCAGCCATTTGCTTATGCAAGGGATCTTGTGCTTCATCTACCTTGTCATTCCGTGGGGGAGTTGATCTACTCTGGTTATTCATATTGCCAGAGTTTTTCTGTTGATTCCGCCTCATGATTATTTTTCACTGATGCCTATGACCGTCCTCAGAGTTGGGGAGGTGTCTGTCCCAGATCAGACCCTGGCAGAATCACTCTGTTTTTACTGGACCTTTGTAGGGAGTGACCTTGTGTTTCTAATGATTTCTCAAACCCTGCAGGGTGGAGAGCTTAAATCCTCCTTAGTCTTCTTAGGAGACACTCTAAATTGGTAACTTGGGACAAGCAGAAGCTTTCCCAGGAAAGCGCTGTGGCTGGGATCATTCCTTGAGTGGCTATCCACTTACCCCATGTGCCAAAACCAATCTTGCTCTATGACCCTAAGGGCTAAGGTTGCGAGGGGTCTCAGTTCCCGCCTTTAAGCTCCTCAGTCACTAGATTACTTGCTCCCACCCGATACCTGTTCTGCGACACTGAGGGTGGAGATTTCCAGGGAAGTTCTCACCCAATGGCTCCACACAGCCCACCACCAAATACTGGCAGCTCCATCTGGCTCGGTGGCCCAGTCTCGGGTCCCAGACAACACTCAAACCCCCCCCCCCACTCCTGCCCAGGTTCTCCCAAGGCAGTTCAACCGAGTGCCAAGTCCAAAAGAAACCCAAACAGCTCACAGGCAAGGCCTTTCCAGCCTGCAGACTGTTGTCCCACGCACAGCCACTGACAGGATCAGACCGATCTTCTCCGCCACTTTTTCCTTCCTCAGGGTGTCCAGAAGCCTTATGCTGTCTCCCTGTATCCCCAAGGGGAAGTTCCTGGGTAGATCCCGCCTGCCAGAGATGCCTGAAGTCCTCTCTCTCCAGTTTCACCATGCCCAGCCACAAGGAAGCTGTTACTCGACTGCCATCTTCCTCTTCCTCCTTGTTACTGACTTTTAACTTAGCCTCAGTGACATTGTTTTGATGTTACAATGGGTTTTTCCCTTGGTTACCATCTTTAGCTTAACCTCAGTGATGTCTTCCTGACATCACATTTGGTGTTGAACTGGGTTACTGTCTTTAAGCTTAAACTCCTTGATGCCCTCCTGACATCACAGTGGGTGTTGCCCTGGGTTATCATTGTTAAGCTTAACTTCTGTGACATCCTCCTGAAATCACACTGGGTTTTTCTCTAGGTTACTGTCTTTAAGTTTTACCTCAGTGACGTCCTTTTGACATCACTGTGGGTTATTCCCTTGGTTATCGTCTTTTAGCTTCCCCTCAGTGACATACTTTTGACGTCAGTGTGGGATTTTCCCCTGGTTACCATCTTTAATAATAATATTAGTGAATTCCTCCGGAACTCACAGTGAGTTTTACCCTGGTTTACTGTCTTTAAGTTTAACATCAGTGAGGTCCTCCTGTCGTTACAGTGGGTTTTGCCCTGTGTTACCAACTTTAAGCTCAAACTCAGTTACATCCTTTGATGTCACAGTGGTTTTTTCCCTTGGTTACTGTCTTTTAGCTTAAGCTCAGTGACGTCCTTTTGACATCACAGTGTGTTTTTCTCATGGTTACCACCTTTAAGTTTAACATCAGTTACGTTCTCCTGATTTAATAGTGGAGTTTTCCCTGGGTTGCCCTCTTTAAGCTTAAAATCAGTGAAGTCATTTTACATGACAATGGGTTTTTCTCTTGTTTACTGTTTTCTAGCTTAGCCACAGTGTAGTCATTATGATGTCACAGTGGGTTATTCCCTTGGTTCCTGTCTTTTAGTTTAACCTCAGTGACGTGTACCGGACTTTACTTTGGGTATTGTCCAGGGTTACCGTCTTTAAGCTAAACTTCCATCATGTCCTCCTGATATCACAGTGGGTGTTGTCCTGGGTTAACTTTGTTAAGCTTAACCTCAATGACGTCCTTACCTCTCATAGTGGGTATTGTCCTGGGTTACTGTCATTTAGTTTAACCTCAGTGATGTCATTTTATGTCACAGTGGGTTTTTCCCTTGGTTACCCTCTTTAAGCTTAACCTAAGTGACTTCCTCCTAACGTTATAGTGAGTGTTGTCCTGAGTTGCCATCTTTATGCTTAACCTCCGTGATGTCCTCCTGATGCCAAAGTGGGGGTTGCCCTGGGTTACCATCTTTAGGTTAACCACAGTGATGTCCTCCTGAAATCACAGTCAGTCTTGCCCTGGGTTACTGTCTTTAAGCTTAACCTCAGTGACGTCCTTCTGACGTCAGAGTGGTGTTGCCCTGGGTTACCTTCTTAAAGCTTAAGCTCTGTGATGTCCACCTGAATATACAGTGTGTGTTATCCTGGGTTACCGTCTTTACGTTTAACCTCAGTGGTGTCCTCCGGACATCACAGTGGGTTTTGCCTTGGGTTACAGTCTTTAAGCACAACCTCGGTGATGTCCTTTTGATGTCACAGTGGGTTATGCCCTGGGTTACCATCTTTCAGCTTAACCTCACTGACGTCTTCCTGACGATACAGGGGGTATTGCCCTGGGTTAACATGTTTAAGCTTAACATCCATGACATCTTCCTGAATTCACAGTGGGATTTTCCTGCCTTAACATCTTTGAGCTTAACCTCAGTGATGACATCATAATGGGTTTGTCCCTTGGTTACCAGCAATTAGCTTAACCTCAGTGACATTCTTTTGACGTCAAAGTGGGTTTTTCCCTGCTTCACCATATTTTAGCTTTGACTTTGTGATGTCCTCATGCTTTCACAGTAGGTTTTGCCATGGGGCCATCTTTAAGCTTAAACTCTGTGACGTCCTAATGACTTCACAGTGCCTTTTGCCCTGCTTAACATTTTTAAGCTTAAACTCAGTGACGTCTATTTTCCGTCACAGTAAGTGGGTTACCATCTTTTAGCTTATCCTCAGTGACATTTTTTTGTGACCACAGTGGTTTTTTCCCTTCGTTACATTGTTTTAGCTTAGACTCAGTGACACACTTTTGATGTCACAGTGGGTTTTTCCCTTGGTTATTGTCTTTTAGCTTAATGCCAGTGATGTCCTCTTGACATCACAGTGGGATTTACTCTGAGTTACTGTCATGGAGCTTAACCTCAGTGACGTCCTCCTGACTTCACATTGAGTTTTGCCCTTGTTACCGTCATTAAGCTTAACCTCCGTGACGTCCTCCTAAACTCACAGTGGGTTTTGCCTTGGGTTACCATCTTTTAGCTTAGCCTCAATGACGTTCTTTTATTGTCACAGTGGGTTTTTCCCTTGGTTACTGTCTTTAATCTTAATCTCAGTGACGTCTTCTTGCCGTCACATTGGGTGTTTCCCTGTGTTAACTACTTTAAGCTTAACCTCTGTGATGTCCTCCTCATGTCACAGTGGGTGTTACTTTCGGTTACATTAATTAACCTTAACTTCAGTGACAACTTCCTGACCTCACAATACATTTTGCCCTATGTTATCCCCTTTGAGCTTATCCCCTCTGTGTTGTCCTCCTCGTGTCACAGTGGTTGTTGCCCTGGTTTACCATCTTTAAGCTTGACTTTCATCATGTCCTTTTGACATCACAGTGGGTTTTTCCCTTGGTTCCCGTCTTTTAGCTCAACCTCAGTGAAGTCTTCCTGATGTCACATTGGGAGTTTCCCTTGGTTACCGTTTTTAACTTAACCTCAGTGGCGTCCTCCTGAACTCACAGTGGGATTTGCCCTGGGTTGCCACGTTTAAGCTTAACATCAGTGATGTCTTTTTGATGTCACATTGGGTTTTTCCCTTGGTTACCGTCTTTTAGCTGAACCTCAGATGTCTTCCTGACATCACAGTGGGTTTTGCACTGGGTTACCATCTTTAAGTTTAATCTCCATGACAGACCCCTGAACTCACAGTGTTCAAGGGTTTTGCCCTTGGTTATCATCTGTAACCTTAAGGTCATTAACGTCTTTTTCACAACAGAATGTCTTTTTCCCTTGGTTGCCATCTTATAGCTTAGCCTCAGTGATGTCCTTTTAACCTCAAAGTGGGTTTTGTCCTGGGTTACCTCCTTGAAGCTTTACCTCAGTGATGTCCTCATGATGTCACAGGTGGTTTTTCCCTGGGTTACCTCCTTGAAGCTTTACCTCAGTGATGTCCTAATGACCTCACAGTACTTTTTTCCCTGTGTTACTATCTTTTGACATCACAGTGGGTTTTTCCCTTACTTGCCATCTTTTAGCTTAGACTCTGTGATGTTCTTTTGATGTCACAGTGGGTTTTTCCCATGGTTACTGTCTTTTAGGTTAACCTCAGGGACATCATCCTCACACCACTGTGGGTTTATCTCCTGGGTTACTGTCTTTAAGCTTAACCTCAGTGACGTCTTTTTGACATCACAGGTAGTTTTTCTCTTGGTTACCAGCTTTTAGCTTAATCTCAGTGTTGTCCTCTTGCCGTCACAGTGGGTTTTGCTCTGAGTTACTGTCATTAAGCTTAATCTCAGTGACATCCTTCTGATATCACATTGGGATTTGCCCTGGGTTACCACCAATAATCTTAACCTCAGTGATGTCCTCCAGAACTCACAGTGGATTTTGCCCTGGGTTACTGTCTTTTAGCTTAGATACAGTGACGTTCTTTTGACATCACAATGTTTCTATCCTTTTGTTACCGTCTTTAATCTTAATCTCAATGAAGCCCTCCTGACATCACAGTAGGTTTCACCCTGTGTTACCATCTTAATGCTCAAACTCAGTGACATCCTTTTGACGTCATAGTGGATTTTTCCCTGGGTTATCGTCTTTTAGCTTAACCTCAGTGATGTCTTCCTGACGTCACATTAGATGGTGCTCTGGGTTCCCTTCTTTAAGCTTAACATCCATGACATCCTCCTCACATAATATTGGGTGTTACCCTCTTTAAACTTAACTTCTGTGATATCCTCCTGAAGTCACAGGGAGTGTTTCCCTGGGTTCCCTTCTTTAAGCTTAACCTCAGTGAAGTCCTCCTAATGTCACAGTGAGTTTTTCTCTGGGATACCATCTTTAAGCTTAACCTCAGTGTCACTCCCTTCATGTCACAGTGGGTTTCACTATGAGTTACTGACTTTAAGTTTAACCTACTTGATGGCCTCCTGAAATCACAGTGGATTTTGCCCTGGGTTATCATCTTTAAGTTTCACCACACTGACATCTTTTTGACATCACAGTGTTTTTTTTTTTTTTCCCTTGCTTACCGTCTTTTACCTTAACATCAGAGAAGTCTTCCTGACATCACATTGGGTGTTGCCCTGGGTTACCCTCAGTAATCTAAACCTCTAAGGACATCACAGTGAGTATTTTCCTTGGTTAGCATCTTTAAGCTTAAGCTCAGTGATGTCTGACATCACCATGAGTTATGCCCTGGGTTGCTCTCTTTAAGCTCAGCCTCAGTGAGATTGGACCTCGAGGTGAGTTTTTACCTTCTTTAAGCTTAAACCCCATGACGTCCTCCTGACTTCACATTGGATTTTGCCCTGGGTTACCGTCTTTAAGCATAACCTCAGTGATGTCATCCTGACATCACAATGGGTTTTTCCCTGGGTTAGCATCTTTAAGCTTAACCTCTGTGACATCCTCCTGAACTCACAGTGGGTTTTTCACTGGGTTACTGACTTTTAACTTAATCTCAGTGACATCTTCCTGACATCACATTGGGTGTTGCCCTGGGTTACTGTCTTTAAGGATAACCTCAGTGACATCAACACATCAGAATGGGTTTTTTCTGTGTTTACCATCTTTAACCTTACTCTCAGTCTTGTCCTCCTGACGTCACAGTGCTTTTTTATCTTGGTTACCACCTTTACGCTTAACTTTTGTGACATCCTCATGACATCACATTGCATTTTCCCTTAGGCTACCATGTTTAAACTTAACCTCCGTGATGTCCTACTAGGTTCATAGTGGTTTTTGTCCTGGTTACCATCCTTTAAATTAATCTCAGTGATTTCCTCCTGATGTCACATTGTGTATTGTCCTGGGTTACCTTCGTTAAGCTTTAACTCAGTGACATACTCTTGACATCACATTGGGTGTTTCCCTGGATTACCGTCTTTAAGATTAACTTCAGTGATGTCCTCACAGTGGGTGTTGCCCTAGGTTACTGTCTTTAAGCTTAACCTCAGTGATGTCATCCTGATGTCACAGTGGGTTTTCTCTGGGTAACCATCTTTAAGCTTAGCCTTTGTGACATTCTCATGACATAACTGTCGGTTTTGTTCTGGGTTAGGATCTTTCAGCTTAAACTCGGTGACATCCTCCAGACTTCAAAGTGCATTTTCCCCTGGGTTAGCATATTTAAGCTTACCCTCAGTGATGTCCTTTTGATGTCACATTGGGTTTTTCCCTTGGTTATCATCCCTAAGCTTAGCTTCTTTGATGTCCTCCTGATGTCACAGTGGGTGTTACAATGGTTTGCTGTCTTTAAGCATGCCATCAGTGACGTCCTCCTGATCTCACAGTGGGTTTTGCCTTGGGTTACATCTTTAAGTTTAACCTTAGTGACATTTTTTTGACAACACAGTGGGTTTTTAGCTTAGCCTCAGTGATTTCCTCCTTACATTACTGTTGGTTTTGCCGTGGGTTATGGTCTTTAAGCTTAACCTCTGTCATGTCCTACTGAACTCACAGTGGGGTTTGCCCTGGGTTACTGTCTTTAAGGTCAACTGTAGTGATGTCCTTATGACATCACAGTGGGTTCTGCTGTAGGTTACCATCTTTGATCTTAACCTCTGTGACATTCTCCTGAACTCACAGTGCATTTGGCCCTGGTTTACCTTCCTTAAGCTTAATCTTCATGATGTCCCCCTGAAGGTAGAGTGGGTTTTGCCTTGAGCTAAAATACAGTAAATAAGAGTAAAATCCACTGTGATGTAAAAGGATGTCACTGAGTTTCAGCTTAAAGAGGGTATCCCAGGGCAAATTCCACTTTGACATCAGGTGGACATCACTGCCATTAAGCTAAAAAACAGTAACTGAAGTTAAGTTTAAAGATGGTAACTTAGGGCAAAAACCTCTGTAAGTTCAGCAGGACACAGGGAGTTTCAGCTTAATAATGGTAACCCAGGGCAATACTACTGTGACGTCAGGAGGACATCACTGAAGTTAATCTTAAACAAAGTAACCCAGGGTAAAATCCACTATGACATCAAGAGGATATCATCAAGGTTAAGCTTAATACAGTAAACAAGGATGGAACCCACTTTGCCGTCAAAAGGACATCACTGAGACAAAGTGAAAAGATGGTAACTCAGTGCAAAATCCACTGTGACTTCAAGAGGACATAACAAAAGTCAAGCTTAAAGATGGTACACCAGGACAAATTCACTGTGATTTCCAGAGGATGTCAAGGAGGTTAATCTTAAAGAGGATAACACAGAACAAAATGTACTGTGAGGTCAGGAGGACATCACTGAGGTTAAGGTTAATGAAGGTAACCCAGGGCAACACCCACTGTGACATGAGGAGGACATCATGGAGGTTAAGATTAAAGAAGGTGACTCTGTGCCTGTGGCTCAATGGGCTAAGGCGCCAGCCACGTATGCCTGAGCTGGCAGGTTCAAATCCAGCCCAGGAACACCAAACAATACTGACGGCTGCAACCAAAAAAAAAAAAAAAAAAAATGCCAGGTGTTGTGGCGGGTGCCTGTAGTCCCAGCTACTTGGGAGGCAGAGGCAGGAGACTCGCTTGAGCCCAGGAATTAGAGGTTGCTATGAGCTGTGATGCCATGGCACTCTATCCAGGGTGATAGCTTGAGGTTCTGTCTCAAAAGAAAAAAGAAGGTAACACAGGGAAAAACCCAATGTGACAGCAGGAAGATGTCACTGAGATTAAGATTAAAGATGATAACCAAGGGAAAAACCCACTGTGACAACAAAAGAACATCACTGAGGCTAAGGTAAAGGAAGGTAACCCAGGGCAAAACCCAATGTGAGTTCAAGTGGATGTCACGGAGGTTAAGCTTAATGACAGTAACCCAGGGCAAAGCCCAATGTGATGTCAGGAGGATGTCACTGAGGTTAAGCTTCATGACAGCAACTCAGAGCAAAACCCACTGTGATATCAAGAGGACATCACTGGCATTAAGCTAAAAGACACTAACCAAAGGAAAAACCCACTGTGACATCAAAAACGTGTCACTGAGTCTAAGGTAAAGCCATGGTAACCCACTGTGACATCAAAAGCTAAAACATGGTAACCAAGGGAAAAACCCACTGTGACCTCAAATGAATGTCACTGAGGATAAGCTAAAAGATGGTAATGCAGGGCAAAACCCACTGTGAGTTCAGGAGGACGTCATGGAGGTTAATGACAGTTACCCAGGGAAAAACCCAAAGTGATGTCAGGAGGTCATCACTGAGGTTAAGTTTAAACGGTAACCCAGGGCAACACCCACTGTGCATTCAGGAGGAAGTCAGGGAGGTTAAGCTAAAAGATGGTAACCAAGGGAAAATCCCACTGTGATGACAAAAAGACCTCACTGAGGTTAAGGTTAAAGATGGTGACCCAGGGCAAAAGCCACTGTGAGTTCAGGAGGACATAAGTGAGGTTAAGGATAAAGATGGTAACCCATGGCACAACCCATGGTGATGTCATGAGGACATCATGAAAGTTAAGCTTGAAGAAGGTAAACTAGGGAAAAATCCATTTTGACGTCAAAAGGACATCACTGAGGCTAAGTGAAAAGACAGTAACCAAGGGAAAAATCCACTGTGACATCAAAAAGACGTCACTGAAGTTAAGCTTAAAGACTGTAACTAAGGGAAAACCAACTATGAGTTCTGGAGGATGTCACGGAGGTTAAGCTTAAGAATGGTAACCCAGGGCAACACCCAATGTGATGACAGGAAGATGTCACTGACGATACGCTAAAAGATGGTAACCAAGTGTAAAACCCACACAAACATCAAAGCATGGTCACTGAGGCTCAGCTAAAAGACTGTAAACAAGGGGAAAACCCAATGTGATGTCCAAAGGACAACATTGAGGTTAAGCTTAAAGATTGTAACCCAGGGCAAAAAGTACTGTGAGGTCAGGAGGGCGTCACCGAAGTTAAGCTTAAAGATGGCAACCCAGGACACAACCTACTGTGACGTCATTAGGACGTCACGAATTTAAGCTTAAAAATGGTATAACAGGGCAAAATGCACTTTGACGTTAAAGGACATCACTGCAGCTAAGCTAAAGGATGGTAACCAAGGGAAAAACCCACTGTGATGTCAAAAAGATGTCACAGAGGTTAAGCTTAGAGATGGTAACCCAGAGCAAAACCCATGGTAGAATCAGGGTGACGTCAAAGAGGTAAAGTTTAAAGATGGTAACTCAGGGTAAAACCCACTGTGAGTTTAGGAGTATGTCACGGAGGTTAAAATTAAAGATGCTAAACTGGGGCAAAATGCACTGTGACGTGAGGAGGACATCAGTGAGGTTAAGCTTGACAAAGGTAACACTGGGCAACACCACTGTAATGTCAGGAGGATGTCACTAAAGTTAAGCTTAAAAACAGTAACCTAGTAAAAAACACACTATGACATCATGAGGCCATCACTTAGGTTAAGATTAAGTACGGTAAACAAGGGCAAAACCCAATTTGACGTCAAAAGGATGTCATTGAGGCTAAGCTCAAAGATAGTAACCAAGGGAAAAAAGCACTGTAATGGCAAAAAGATGTCACTGAAGTTAACCTTAAAGACAGAAACTCAGAGCAAAACCCACTGTGATATCAAGAGGACATCACTGAGATTAAGCTAAAAGAGAAACCAAGGGAAAAACCCATTTTGACGTGAAAAAGACCTCATGGAGATTAAGCATAAAGACAGTAACCATGGCAAAACTGTTACTTCAGGAGGATGGAACTGCGGTTAAGCTAAAAGGTGGTGAATAAGAGAAAAACCCACGTGGCGTCAAAAGGATGTCATTGAGGTTAAGGTTAAAGATGGTAACCCAGGGCAAAACCTAATGTGACGTCAGGAGATCATCACTGAGTTTAAGATTAATGATGGTAAGTCAGATAAAAACCCACTGTGATGTGAAGAGGACATCACTGAGATTAAACTGGAAGATAGTAACCAAGGGAAAAACTCACTGTGACGTCAAAAAGATGTCACCGAGGTTAAGCTTAAAGACAGTAACCCAGGCAAACCCACTGTGAGTTAAGGAGGACATCACGGAGGTTAAGTTTAATGAAGGTAACACAGGGCTTCACAAACTGTGTCATCAGGAGGATGTCACTCAGGTTAAGCTTAAAGACCATAACACAGGAGACAAACCCACTGTGACATCAGTAGGATGTCCATGAAGTTAAGCTAAAAAATGGTAACCCTTGGAAACGCCCACTGTGAAGTCAGGAGGACATCACTGAGATTATGCTTAAGTACAGTAACCCAGTGCAACACCCAATGTGACGTCAGGAAGACGTCACTGAGGTAAAAAGATGGTAACCAAGGGTAAAACCCACTGTGAAGTCAAAACGACATCAGTGAGGTTGAGTTTAAATACGAAAACCCAGGCAAAAGCACTGAGAGTTCAGGAGTATGTTGACATGAAAATGATGTCACTGAGGCTAAGCTAAAAGACCATAACCAAGGAAAAAACCATTGTGGCTTCAAAAGAATGTCACTGAGGCTAAGGTGAAAGAACAAGGGAAAGGTGAAAGGTCAAGGGAAAAACCCACTGTGATGTCAAAATGATGTCACTAAAGTTAAGCTTAGTGATGTAAGAACAGGTAAAACCCTCTGTAAGTTCAGGAGGATGTCATGGAGGTTAAGCTTAAAGACGATAACCCAGGGAAAAACCCACTGTGAAGGACATCACTGAAGTTAATCTTAAAGATGGTAACCCAGGGAAAAAACCCATGTGTCATCAGGAGGACGTTACTGAGGTAAAGCTTAAAAAAGGTAACCCAGGGCAATACCCACTGTGATGTCAGGAGGATGTCACAAAGGTTAAGCTTAATGAAGGTAACCCAGGGCAATACCCATTGCCACTTCAGGAGGACATCACTGAGACTAAGCTAAAAGATGGTAACCAAGGTTAAACCTCACTGTGACGTCATAAAGACATCACTGAGGTTAAGCTTAAAGACGGTATCACAGGGCAACACTGACTGTGATATCAGGAGGCCATCACAAATGTTAAGCTTAAAGAAGGTAACCCAGGGTAACACACACTGTGAGTTAAGGAGGACATCACGGACGTTAAGCTTAAAGACACTACCCCTGGGCAACACCCAATGTGACATCAGGAAGACATCACTGAGGTTAAGCTAAAAGATGGTAACCAAGGGAAAAACCCACTGTGACTTCAAAAGGACAACCCTGATGATGAGCTTAAAGATGGTAACCCAGGGCAACACTCTCTGTGACATCAGTCACAGAGATAAAGATTAAAGATGGTAACCAAGGGAAAAACCCACTGTGACATCAAAAGGATGTCACTGAGGCTAAGCTAAAAGATGGTAACCAAGGGGATAACCCACTGTGATGTCAAGAGGAAGTCACTGAGGTTAAACTTAAGGATGGTAAACCCAGGTAAAAACCACTGTGAGTTCAGGAGGTTGTAAAGCTTAATGAGGGTAACCCAGGGCAACACCCACTGTGACATCAGGAGGTCGTCATGGATGTTAAGCTTAAAGATGGTAAACCAGGGCAAAACCCACTGTGAGTTCAGGAGGACATCATGGAGGTCAAGCTTAAAGACAGTAACTGATGGCAAAACCTATTGTACCATCAAGAGGACATCACTGAGGTTATGCTTAAAGATGGTAACCCAGAGCAAAAACCATTGTTAACTCAGGAGGATGTCACTAAGGTTAAGTTTAAAGAAGGTAAACAAGGGAAAAACCCACTGTGATGGACGTCACTGATGCTGAGCCTATAGATGGCAACCCAGGGCAAAACTCACTGTGAAAGACGTCACTGAGGTTAAGCTAAAAGATTGTAATCATGGTAAAAACCCAGTGGAACATCAATGGAATGTCACTGAGGCTAAGATAAAAGACGGTAACCTAGGGAAAATCCCAGTGTGATGACAAAAGGACCTCACTGAGGTTAAGCTTAAAGACGGTAACCTAGAGCAAAACGTACTGTGAGGTCAGGAGGACGTCACTGAAGTTAAGCTTCAAGATGGTAAAC
>CAUYRH010058069.1:0-11618 GCA_963574655.1 Perodicticus potto
ACCTCCAATTCCTGGGCTCAAGCGAGTCTCTTGCCTCCGCCTCCCAAGTAGCTGGGACTACAGGCGCCTGCCACAACGCCCGGCCATTTTTTGGTTGCAGCTGTCATTGTTGTTTGGCGGGCCCGGGCTGGATTCGAACCCACCAGCTCAGGTGTACGTGGCTGGCACCTTAGCCACTTGAGCCACAGGCACCGAGCCAGCACTATTTTTGTATTACTACAAAACTGGCAAATCCTAAGCGCCCAACCAAAAAAAAGGATGAGAGGTAGAATTTGCTTTATTATCAGTTTGTCAAAAAGTTAATAAAAAATGTTTATTGAATCATTAAAGAAAATAAAAAATATTGCTGTGAGCTGTGATGCCACAGTTCTCTATCCAGGGTGACAGCTTGAGACTCTGTCTCAAAAAAAAAAATAAAAAATAAAAGAAAGGATGAGTAACTTCCCCTCGGCCTTTAAAAAGAATATTTATAAAAATGAGACAATAATGTAAAAATGTCTATAACCTAAAATTAAGTGAAAAAATTAGTATGAAAAACTGCATATGAAGTATTATTATAACTACTTTTAAATTTCCACATATTAAAAAAGATTGGAAGAAGCGGTGCCTGTGGCTCATCGAGTAGGGTGCCGGCCCCACAAACTGAAGGTGGTGGGTTCAAACCCAACCTCGGCAGAACTGCAAAACAGAAATATAGCCGGGTGTTGTGGCAGGCACCTGTAGTCCCATTTACTCCAGAGGCTGAGGCAAGAGAATCACCTAAGCCCAGGTGTTGGAGGTTTCTGTAAGCTGTGTGACGCCACGGCACTCTACCAAGGGTAATAAAGTGAGACTCTGTCTCTACAAAAAAAAAAAAAAGGATTGGAAGAATATACCAAAGGATTTCCCATGGTTTTGTTGTAATGGTGATTTTTTTTTTTTTTTGAGATAGGGTTTCTGTTGTCCTGGCTAGAGTACAGTGGTGTCATTGTAGCACACAGCAACCTGGAACTCCTGGCTCAAGCTTTCATCCTGCCTCAGCTTCCCAAGTAACTGAGACTACAGACATGTATCACCTATTGATGCTGATATTATAGGTAACAGTCTTGCTTCTTTTTACTTTGTACATTTTCTTCTCTCTCTGTTTTTTTTTTTTTTTTTTTTTTTTTGCAGTTTTTGGCTGAGGCTGGGTTTGAACCCACCACCTCCGGCATATGGGGCCAGCGCCCTACTCCTTTGAGCCACAGGCACCACCCTACTTTGTGCATTTTCAAAAACACTTTTAAATGTTTTGTTACTTTGAGAACAAAAATTCTTGAAAACATAAAAGAATTTCTATGTTAAAAACCTCTTTTTAATACCACCTCTTTTTGATTCTGCCAGTTTGGCCTTAATATTTTCACCTGGTAGATCCTTTTTTTCTTTTTTTAATTTCCTATTGTACAAGTGTTTAAATTACATTGCTTTCATTTCTCAAGTAAAGTTCAAGTTGTAGTTGAGCTCTTCATCCAGGAGATGCGCCGAACAAAAATTTTGCACATTTTTATTGTGCAAAAAATATGGACTGCTTCACAAATTTTCGTGTCCTCCTTGCACGGGGGTCATGCTAGTCTTCTCTGTATTGTTCCGATTTTAGTCCACGTGCTGCCAAAGTGAGCGCACCTGGTAGATCTTTTTAATGGAAGTCACTTTAAGCCCATAGATCGTTGACTCTTGGGCAAGTTTATGAATACAAACATCTTAAGATAATTTCAACATTAATACATTTTCAGCGAGAAAATATTAACTAGAAAAATCCATTAGTCCAGTTTAATATTGTTGAACAAATCAATAAATGATCGATTTTGTATATGGTTATTTCAAGTAGTTCTCACTTTCATTTTGGTTTACTAGAATTATTTTTTTTTCCTCAAAATCTTATTAAAGGTCATTGCCCGTAGGTCAGTGAGTAGTGCACCTTATTAAAAAGTGTTGATTCTCGGGCAGCGCCTCTGGCTCAGTGAGTAGTATACCGAGGGTGGCGGGTTCAAACTCAGCCCCAGCCAAACTGCAACAACAACAACAAAATAGCCAAGCATTGTGGCGGGCGCCTGTAGTCCCAGCTGCTTGGGAGGCTGAGGCAAGAGAATCGCCTAAGCTCAGGAGTTGGAGGTTGCTGTGAGCTGTGATGCCACAGCACTCTACCAAGGGTGACAAAGTGAGACTGTCTCAAAAAAAAAAAAAAAGTTGTTGATTCTCACCCGTTACTCAGTGGGTAGAGCTCCGGCCACATATGCCCAGGTTGGCGGGTTCAAATCTGACTTGAGCCAGCTAAACAAAAATGACAACTGCAACAACAACAAAAAATAGCCAGGCTTTGTAGCGGGCACCTCTAGTCTCAGCTACTAGGGAGGCTGAGGCAAGAGGATCGCTTAAGCCCAAGACATTGAGTTGCTGTGAGCTGTGATGCCACAGTACTCTGCCAAGGGCAACAAAGTGAGACTCTGTCACAAAAAAAAAAAGTATTGATTCTGGCCAGCCATGGTGGCTCATGCCTGTAATCCTAGCACTCTGGGAGATCGAGGTGGTGTATTGCTTGAGCTTAGGAGTTCAAGACCAGCCTGAGCAAAAGCAAGACCCTGTCTCTAAAAAAAGCTGGATGTTATGGCAGGGAGGATCACTTGAGCCCAAGAGTTTGAGGTTGCTGTGAGCTATGACTCCACAACACTCCACCAAGGGTGACGAACCAAGACTGTCTCAAAAAAACAAAAATAAAATAAAAAATATAGAACAGAAACACTAAAAAAAAAAAAAAAGAGTGTTGATTCATTGGTCAGGTTTTGTTTGTTTGGACTAAACAGAGCTTCTACCATTAGCAGCTTTTTTTTGTTTTGTTTTTTTGTTTTTTGCTTTTTTTGGTAGAGTGCTATGGCATCCTAGCTCACAGCAACCTCAAACTCTGGGGCTCAAGAGATTCTCTTGCCTCAGCCTCCTGAGTAGTTGGGAACTACAGGCAATTGCCACAACGCCCAGCTATTTTTAGAGGAGGTCTCGCTCTGGCTCAGGCTGGTCTTGAACTCATGAGCTCAAGCTATTCACCCACTTCAGCCTCCCAGAGTGCTAGGATTACAGGCATGAACCATCATGCCTGGCCTTACAGCTTTTTTTTAAATGATTGTAACCAAACTTTAATCTGAAGGAGTCTCACAAAACATACTACTAATGACAGCATTCAAATAAAAATCTTGCACAGTAGTGCAAAGTTCAGTTCTACAATGTACCCTTAAACTGGCAGGACATTGATATTTTGTTATCTCAAATTCCCAAATAAGGAATGTTACAAACAGGTGTATGTTCATATATAGCAATCACATAAGGAACTTAACTTAGGACCTAAGCAAAGGTAAACTTTCTTGCAGTTTATCAGATCCTATACCAACTAGGCGATCTCTGCTTTAGGTTTCATTTGCTATTCCTCTTACCTAGAGTGCTTTTCCCTCAGATCATCACATGGCTGGCTGGCATCTTATTAACCTCCATAGTTTATCTCAGTTTCATCTCCTCCTGGAGACCTCTCTTATCCCTGGTTAATGTCATCCTACCCTTGCTCCACAATCTTAGTCACCATCTGAAATTATTCATTTAGTTTTGTATTGTCTTCTCTACTAAAATATGGGTCACATGGCAGCAGGGACCCTATCCGTGTTGTTGGCTAGTATATTCCAAATTATTATATTCCTCAAGAAACACTTGTGAGGTGGCTCACACCTGTAGTCCCAGCACTCTGGGAGGCCGAGGCAGGTGAATTACTTGAGCTCATGAGTTCCAGACCAGCCTGAGCCAGATCGAGACCAGTCTCTAAAAATAGCTGGGCATTGTGGTGGGCGTCTATAGTCCCAGCTACTTGGGAGGTTGAGGCAAGAGAATCACTTAAGCCCAAGAGTCTGAGGTTCCTGTGAGCTGTGAAGCCATGGCACTCTACCAGGGGCAACTGTCTCAAAAAAAAAGAAAAAGAAAGAAAGAAACACTGTGGAATGAATGAATGCATGATGCTGTGTAGAAAGACCTGTAACACAAGAATGTAACTTATCATGGAAAGTCAGAAATGGCATCACAAAAGAGATGACTGTTGATTGAATCGTGCATAGGAATTCAGTGTGGGGAGCAGGCAGTTGAGAAGGGGACCAAGTGGGAGAATGAAGATGAAAGGAAGGCCCAAGACACCCTAGAAGACAGAGACTATGCAAAGTTATGTAAATGAGAAAGAGCAGATTTACTGAGCAGGGAGGAGTCAATGTGATTGAAACCTATGTTTTCTTCATTGGTGCCCATCAAAGGCACTGCAGTATGCAGAATAAGGCCTGTCCCAAAATATCCACGTTCCCTTATATGATTCTCCAGAGCCTGTGATTGCCCTATTTGACCTGGCAAAGGGGAAGTAAGCTTGCAGGTGAAGTGAAGGTTTTTTTGTTTGTTTTTTTCTTGGTAGAGACAGAGTCTGACTTTATCGCCCTCAGTAGAGTGCCGTGATGTCACACAGCTCACAGCAACCTCCAACTCCTGGGCTTAGGCAATTCTCTTACCTCAGCCTCCCGACTAGCTGGGACTACAGGCGCCCGCCACAACGCCCGACTATTTTTCTGTTTTGCAGTTCGCCGAGGTTGGGTTTGAACCCGCCACCTTCGGCATATGGGGCCGGTGCCCTAATCGATGAGCTACAGGCGCCGCCCAAAGTGAAGGTTATTAATCAACGGATTTGAAGTGAGTATCCTGAGTTATCTATGTGGGCCAAATGTAATCACAAATCTCTTCTAAATGTAGAAGAGAGAAGCAGAAAGTCAGGGTCAGCATCATGCAGACTGAGAAAGGCTAGACTAGCAATTGCAGGCTTTGAAACGGAGGAGACCCAGGAGCCAAGGCATGTGGGCTGTTCTAGAAGGTAGAAAAAGAAAGCAGTGGATTCTCTTTTACAGGCTCCAGAAAGAATATACCCCTACCAGTACTTTGACTTTAGCCCTCTTTGGACTTTGAAACCCTCTTCTGGACTTCTGCCCTCCAGAACTGTAAGTTAATAAATGTGTGTTGTGTTATGCCACTGAAGGTATGGTAATTTGTTATAGCAGCAATAGAGATCAAACACAGACACCAAAGAATCACTCAAGCAAAAACAGGAAAGGAAAAGCAAAGCTCACAGCTAGTCCATGGGCTGGTGTGTGGAAAGATTTGGTAAGCAGCAGAGAGGTTAAATTCTAACCTCTTGGAACGCTGACTTGACACAGTTCAGTGTTGTTTTCATGACATGTCAGGGACAACCAGAGGAACTCAGAAATCTCTACTATTCCCTTCAAGGTTCAAAGGGACAGAGAGGGTCGATTAGGTTAGAGCAGGTCCTGCTGAGCAGTCCCCTAGCTTTACCCTGCTATTCTTTCAGGATTTAGAAGGTCATTTATTGCATGGATCCCTAAGGCAATCTTCTATGGATTTTTAAAAATGTGTTAGATAATAAGTCTTTTGATGGTCTCTGAAAGTATAATTACGATTATGTTTTACAAAAGAGCAAGAATGGATGGTTTCATTTAAAAGAGGGGAAAGTATCTCTGGAAAAGGTTTTATTTTCTCAGGAAGATGAGCAAGCTGTGAATATTCACCATTGTGGTTAGCGTTAATTCTTGCAGCATTGGCCCTTGTAGGTCAACCGGATCCCTTTCTTTTCCTTTATAAATTGAGCTGAAATAGTTCCTGCTGACCCGGGAGTGCTGGCTGCATGCCCAGAAGTGCCACTCCTGCAGGCACTGTATAATGAGGCAATCCACAGGGCTGATCTCAGCATAAATAAAAGTTCAAGCTGGGCCTTAAATTTTTTTTTTTTTTTTTTGGGACTTAAATTTTTAACACATTTGCAGAATGAAAGCCTAATAGCCAGAGGAACTGCAACAGAATGACATCATTCAAATAACTTGGTAATCAGTGTAATCATTCAAATACTCAGATATCACAAGAGACATGTCATTATGACAGCATAGCCCACTGCTGCCTAAAATGTGCACTTTCTCACTTTATACCCTTGACAAAACATAAGGATAAAATGCTTCACTTTGGCAGCACATATACTAAAATTGGAATGATACAGAGAAGATTAGCATGGCCCCTGCGCAAGGATGACATGCAAATTCGTGAAGCATTTCCATTTTTTTTTTTTTTTTTTGCAGTTTTTGACTGGGGTCGGGTTTGAACCCACCACCTCTGGTATATGGGCCCGTCGCCCTACTCCTTTGAGCCACAGGTGCCGCCCTGCATTTCCATATTTTTAAAAAAATAAATAAATAAAAATAAAAAATAAAAAAAATTACTTTTGGTGTTTGGTTTGGTTTTACTGAAGTGTGTGGTTTAGGGTTGAGGAAAAGTGAGAAACTGTTTAGTTTTTCTTTCTGGAAGAAAAAAGCCTTTTACATATAGGTAATCGAAAAAGGAAGGGGCAAGTGAAAAACACACACGAATCTTTCCCTCTTCTTTTTGATAAACATAAAATTCAGTTCATTGCTTTGCCATTCTTTATGGCGTCACAGCTCACAGCAACCTCCAACTCCTGGGCTTAGGCAATTCTCTTGCTTCAGCCTCCCGAGTAGTTGGGACTACAGGCGCCCACCACAACGCCCAGCTATTTTTTTTGTTGCAGTTTGGCCAAGGGCCAGGTTTGAACCTGCTACCCTCGGTATATGGGGCCAGCACTCTAGCCACAAAGCCACAGGCACCACCAAAATCTTGTAATTTCTAGGCCAAAGAAGTTACAAAAAATCTTTTCACATATCTTAAAATAAAAGAGCATTCTTAACAAGCTTACTCTCCCTAAGTTAGTTTTAATTTTGAATGAGTAGCAAACATATGTTTAACTTACTGGCTAATCAAGTATGGAGAGTATTCCAAGGAATAGTAAGATGCTTTAAATTTTTCACAACATTATTTAAGGGAATATTTATGTCGAGTGCTTCTTTTCATTTATTTATTTTTTATTTTTAAGACATAGCCTCAATCTGTCACCCTGGGTAGAGTGCTGTGCCATCACAGCCCACAGCAACCAAGTAGCAGGGACTACAGGCATACGCCACAATGCCAGACTATGGTTTTGTGTGTGTGGTTTTTTTTCTTTTTTTTTGAGACAGAGCCTCAAGCTGTCACCCTGGATAGAGTGCTATGGCATCACAGCTCACAGCAACCTCCAATTCCTGGGCTCAAGCTAGTCTCTTGCCTCTGCCTCCCAAGTAGCTGGGACTATAGGCGCCCGCCACAACGCCTGGCCATTTTTTGGTTGCAGCCGTCATTGTTGTTTGGTGGGCCCAGGCTGGATTGGAACCCTCCAGCTCAGGTGTACATGGCTGGTGCCTTAGCCCGTTGAGCTACAGGTACCGAGCCTGTTTTCATTTATTTTTTTATTTTATTTAAGGGAATATTTAAAATTACAATTAACCTTAAAAATCATGTTCAAGGGCTGTGCATGGTGGCTCACACTTGTAATCCTAGCACTCTGGGAGGCTAAGATGGGTGGACTGCCTGACTGAGCTCAGGAGTTCAAGACCAGCCTGAGCAAGAACAAGACCTCTTCTCTAGGCTCATGCCCGTAGCACACTAGTCACTGCCCCAGCCACATATACCAAGGCTGGTAGGTTCAAACCCAGCCGAAGCAGGCTAAACAACAATGACAACTGCAATAAAAAATAGCCAGGTGTGGGCGGCACCTGTGGCTCAGTGGGTAGGGCGCCGGCCCCATATACCAAGGGTGGCGGGTTCAAACCTGGCCTGGGCCAAACTGCAACAAAAAAATAGCCGAGCGTTGTGGCAGGTGCCTATAGTCCCAGCTACTTGGGAGGCTAAGGCAAGAGAATCACCTAAGCCCAGGAGTTGGAGGTTGCTGTGAGCTGTGTGACGTTATGGCACTCTACCAAGGGAGAAAAAGTGAGACTTTGTCACTACAAAAAAAAAAAAAATAGCCAGGCAGTGTGGTAGGCACCTGTGGTCCCAGCTGCTTGGGAGGCTGAGGCAAGAGAATCACTTGAACCCAGGAGTTTGACATTGCTATGTGCTATGACACCACAGCACTCTACCAAGGGCAACAAAATGAGACTCTGTCACAAAAAAAAAAAAAAAGAAAAGAAAATCATGTTCAAAAAATTTTTTGTGTGGGTGGCGCCTGTGGCTCAAAGGAGTAGGGCACCAGCCCCATATGCTGGAGGTGGTGAGTTCAAACCCAGCTCCAGCCAAAACCACAAAAAATAAATAAAGAAATAAATAAAAATTAATAAATAATTTGTGTTAAATTAATTGTAAAAAATTATTTCTATATTTAAATGTACTAAAAATTTATGAGATACTCTAACTTCTTAAACATAATGCTAACACACAAAGACTTTTTTTTTTTAAACAGACTCTCACTTTGTCACCCCTGGTACAGTGCAATGCTGTCATAGCTCACAGGGACTTCAGAATTTGGGGGTCAATCGACTCTCTAGCCTCAGCCTCCCAAGGAGTTGGGACTACAGGAGCCCGCCACACTGCCTGGCTATTTTTAGAGACGGAGTCTCAATCTTGCCCAGGCTAGTCTCGAACTCCTTAGCTCATGCAATCCACCCACCTTGGCCTCCCAGAGTTCTAGGTTTACAGGCATGAGCCAACATGCCCGGCCTCCTTTTTTTTTTTTTTCTTTTTCCTAGAAGTAGAATTTCCACAGCTCAAGCTGGAGTGCAGTAGTGCAATCATATTAATAGCTCAATGCAGCCTCTAACTCTTAGATTTAAGGGATCCTTCTGGCTCATCCTCCTGAATAGCTGGGCTTTTTTAAACAACCAACCCTTATGGGAACTTACCTTTTACTGCCAGGGAGAGCATTAACCTGTTCATGAGGGGTCTACCCTCATGACCCAAACACTTCTCATTAAGCCCCACCTTCAACATTGGGGATCAGATTTCAACATGAGAGTTGAAGGAGTCAAACCAAACCACAGCACCTGGCCCCTACTTATAAAATGCCAACAGCATCCCCTCCCATCACTGCGACAATCAAAAACACTCCCACCATATTTGCAAAATGTCCCTGAGACAGAGGAGTCTCTGCCTGGCACACAGTTACCTCTCTAATCTCATTTCCTACTACATTTCTCCTTGTTTTTCCCTCTGCAGCCATATCGGCCACCTCGGTCTTCCTCAAATCCAATTAAGCACGCTTCAGCTTTAGGTTCTTTGCAATGGCTGTTCTGCCTGCAACGCTCTTCCCTTAAACACAGATATAGTTCACTTTCTCACCTCCTTCAGGTCTTTGCTCAAACATCACCTTCTCAGTGATACATTCCCAGATCCTTTATTCAAATTCTATAATTCCTCATATGTGCCCTTGGCCTTTCTCTGCTTTATTCATCTCCACGGCATCACTATCTGACGTTTTCTTATGTTTTATTTATTTATTATTGATTTAGCCACCCTCTACCCTCAGAGGTTTTTAAGTCAGTCAGGTTTGTTTTTTTGTTTGTTTGTTTTTGAGACAAAGCCTCAAGCTGTCACCCTGGGTAGAGTGCGGTGGCCTCACAGCTCACAGCAACCTTAAACTACTAGGCTCAAGCAATTCTCCTGCCTCCACCTCCCAAGTAGCTGGGACTACAGGCGCCTGCCACAATGCCCAGCTATTTTTTGGTTGCAGCCATCATTGTTGTTTAGCGGGCCCAGGCTGGATTTGAACCCGCCAGCTCAGGTGTATGTGGCTGGGGCCTTAGCCGCTTGAGCCACAGGTGCCGAGCCGTCAGTCAGGTTTATGTGTTTTGGTTACTGCTAGGCTTAATAAATGTTAGTGGAAGGAAAGGGAAGGGAAAGAAAGGGAGAGGAAGGAAGAGGGAGAAAGGAAGGAAGGTGGGAAGAATGGTGGGTTTCAGGAAGTAGCAAAGGGTCATGAGCCCTACATTTGGCTTCTTGCCCTCAACCAACCAGTGAGTTCAGAAACGTGGCACTTCCTGTTGGTTCCTTGCCCTGGAGACTGTCTCCTTTCCATGGGAACTGGGCAAAACAGTCTTATGCTTCTTATTTGTTGGCAAGGCCTGCTTCTGGTTTCTGATATTTTTGTAACTGGAGAAGTTAATTTTGAGGGGGATAGATAGGTAAGAACCCGTGTAAGCTATATTACCCCAAAGCTAACTGACTATAAAGGAGCATGGCTTAGAGCTTTTGATTCTTTTTCCTAATGAGATGTATATAATTATGGACCTGAAAACTCACTACTAAATCCAAGAGTCAGAAGTGATTACAGGCCTGGCAGATTTGCCCGGGGTATTTTGAGTTAGCCACAGGAGGCAGCCTTTAAACAATCATTATGAGAGTGCCTAGAAAACAGGGTCCAATAAAAGGAGATTCAATAAAAAAATTATGCAATGAAATTTCAGTCAACTGTGTAAATTGTTACACTAAATGATATCCAGAGGTCCCTTACTTAATCTGCCATTTCATGACCTGATGTGTAGTTCCTTAACAAAATAATCTCAAATAAGGAGTGTATATTACTCCTTGCCACAAAATAACTATAGTTTTATAAAACAAAGAGGAATTAAAGTTGAAAAACAGCTGACTTTAAGATGCTGACTGGCAGAGAAGATTGCTGTTGTATATCATAGGAAACAGCAGGAACTAACCTTGTGTTCTACTTTCACTTCTTTTTCCTCCCAAACAAGGGTGTTTTCTCTATACTGGCAGTCAGTAATGCCAACTTCAATAGGATCATTCCATGTGTCTGTGGTAGGCAAAATAATGGCTCCCCAAAGATGTCCACATCCTAATACTTAATGCCTGTAAATATGTTAGGTTATAAAACAAAGAGAAATTAAAGTTGAAAAACAGCTGACTTTAAGATGGGGAGATTTCTGAGTAGACCCAATATCAGTATGATCACAAAACTCCCTTATATAGGGCGGCACCTGTGGCTCAGTGGGTAGGGCACCAGCCTCGTATAATGAGGGTAGCTGGTTCAAACCTGGCCCCGGCCAAACTGAAACAAAAAATAGCTAGGCATTGTGGCAGGCACCTGTAGTCCCAGCTACTTGGGAGGCTAAGGCAAGAGAATCGTCTAAGCCCAGGAGTTGGAGGTTGCTGTGCGCTGTGTGATGCCGCAGCACTCTACCAAGGGTGATAAAGTAAGACACTGTCTCTACAAAAACAAAAAAAAAAACAAACAAAAACAACTCCCTTATATATGGAAGAGGAGGCATGAGAGCTAGAGAGATGGAAGGGGCAGATGTCTCAACCTGACATTACTGGCTTGGAAGATGAAAGGCAACCACAAGCCAAGGATTACGGGCAAACTCTAGAGCAGTGATTTTCTTTTTCTTTCTTTTTTTTTTTTAAATATATGTATTTTATTATTCTTCATTACATTATTCCCCCCCTCACCCCTCCGTGGTAAGACAGAATTGATTTATAGAAAACACCAAAGCTCCTGGTAGAGGGAGAGATTTCAAGTGGGGAGAGAGATGCTCTCTCCGTTCCTCCCCCGGTCTTTCCCCGTCTCCTCCTCTAGGCCTCTAGCCTCAGGGTATATATAGGTGTATGGGTTCCTTGGCCAGGAAACGAATGAATACAGTCCCTTCCACCAGGGGCAAGGTGAATGAGTGTATCAATGAATGGACACAGTC
>CAUYRH010058071.1:0-13126 GCA_963574655.1 Perodicticus potto
CTGTAATCCCAGCTACTTGGAAGGCAGAGGCAGGAGACTTGCTTGAGCCCAGGAATTGGAGGTTGCTGTGAGCTGTGATGCCACAGCACTCTATCCAGGGTGACAGCTTGAGGCTCTGTCTCAAAAAAAAAAAAAAAAAAAGCACATCGATTAGTTTGTAACTGGAAAAAATAAAGGAAAATAAAGTGATTCATAAAATTAATACTCATGACATACTGTTGACATTTAAAGACGCAGATGGCAGAGCAGAATGTATAAAATGTACCCAGCAAGATGGTGAACATGTGCTCAGAGAAACGTGCGGCTGGGGGCTGCCAAGATGCTAATAGTGATGAAAACTTTTCACTTTGGGGGGTATTCTTGGGTACTTAACATTTTTTTTAAAAAATGTGACTGTTCACAGTTTAAAAAAAATTAAGCATACACATACGTGTGTGTATAAGTTTGGGAAAAAAATTAAACCTCAGAAAAGCAGTGGCTCATGCCTTTAATCCGAGCACTCTGGGAGACGGAAGCAGATAGATTGCTTGAGTTCAGGAGTTCAAGACCAGCCCAAATAAGAGCAAGAACCTCCCACCTCTCTTAAAAAAAAAAAAAAAAAAGTAGCTGGGTGGTGTGGTGGGTACTGGTAGTCCCAGCTATGAGGGAGGCTGAGGCAGGAGGATTGCGTAAGCTCAAAAGTTTCAAGTTGCTGTGAGCTATGATGCTACTGCACTTTACAGAGGGTGCCAAAATGAGACTCTGTCTCAAAAAAAAGAAAAAAAGACAAAAGTAAAAGGAATATAGCGACAAACACTGCTAAACCACCAGGTAGGACACAGCAATGTTAGTGCCTGTCATTGTTATTTTTGTTTCAGATTTATTTATTTATTTATTTATTTGAGACAGAGCCTCAAGCTGTCACCCTGGGTAGAGTGCTGTGGCATCATAGCTCACAGCAACCTCCTGGGCTCAAGCGATTCTCCTGCCTCAGCCTCCCAAGTAACTGGGACTAAAGGTGCCCACCACAACACCCGGCTATTTTTTGGTTGCAGCCGTCATTGTTGTTTGGCGGGCCCAGGCTGGATTCGAACCCGCCAGCTCAGATGTATGTGGCTGGTACCTTAGCCGCTTGAGCCACAGGCTCTGAGCCTCAGATTTTTTTATATAAAGGGAAAAGTCATCATTAATGAACTTGAAAATCTTCGATAGCCCTTCCAAATTCTACCTCCCATCTTTCCTCTTCAGGGACAACCATGATCGGGAAGGTATGTGTACCTTTTATTCTTTTCCTCATATTTTATTATGTATATAAGAATCCAAATTATTAGTAATTCATAATATTTATTTATTTATTTGTTATGCTTTATGTTTTTTAGAGACTGGGTCTTGCTCTGTCACCCAGGCTGGAGTACAATGGCACAATCACAGCTCTCTGTAACCTTGAACCTGGGCCCAAGTGCTTCTCTTCCCTCAGCCTCCTGAGTAGCTGGGACTACAGATGTGCACGCCACCACACCTGGTTCACAGTATTTTTTATTTTTATTTTTTGGCCAGGGCTGGGTTTGAACCTGCCACCTCTGGCATATGGGGCTGGCGCCCTACTCCTTTGAGGCACAGGCACCACCCCACAGTATTTTTTAAAAATTGCATGATATGTATTGTATGCTTGGTATTATCTTACACATGTATTTCTTCAGCTTGCTTCTCAAATTCACTATTATATATTTAGAATTTACTCATGTTGGTCAATATAGCTCCTGTTTAGAGCTCTTTTTCTGTAGAGGAACATAGAGTAGAATAAATATTCTGGGCTTTGGACTGAACACAGTTTACTCACACTTATAATCATAGCATTTGGGAGACTGAGGCAGGAGGAATACTTGAGCCCAGGAGTTCAGGGCTGCCGTGAACTATGTTTATACCAGTGCACTCCAGCCTGGGTGACAAAGCAAGATCCTTTCTCTAAAAACAGCAGCGTGGGCGGCGCCCATAGGTCAGTGGGTAGGACACCGGCCACATGTACTGAGGCTGGTGGGTTCGAACCTGGCCCGGGCCAGCTAAACAACAGTGATAACTACAACAAAAAATAGCCAGGTGTTGTGGCAGGCACCTGTAGTCCCAACTACTTGGGAGGCTAAGGCCAGAGAATTGTTTAACCCAAGAGTTTGAGGTTGCTGTGAGCTGGGACGCCACAGCACTCTACTGAAAGTGAAATTGTGAGACTCTGACTCAAAAACAAAACAAAACAGTAGAGTGGTTACGGGGTCCACTCTATTGTACTCTAGTCCTGCAGTATAAAAGCGGTCATAGTCAACATATAAATGAATGGACATGGCTATATTCCAATAAAACTTTATAAATGGACCCCCAAATTTGATTTTCATATAATTTTTACGTGTCATGAATATTATTCTTCTTTTGTATTTTTAAACCATTCACAAAGGTACAATTCAGTATTAGTTCATGGGTTGTACAAAATCAGGCAAGGATGAGACTAGAGCTTGCTGATTCCTTCTCTAGCGCATTAATTTTAACAGCTGTGTCATGTTCTGCTGTGTCCACACCCATTTCCATTCTGTTCCAGTAGATACCAGGTTGTTTCCTCTTTTAATTTTTTGCAGTTTTTGGCCGGAGCTGGGTTTGAACCCCCTACCTCCAGCATATGGGGTTGGTGCCCTACTCCTTTGAGCCACAGGTGCTACCCTGTTTCCTCTTTTTTTTTTGCTATTGCAAAATGAAATCCTTATGCATGTTTCCTTATGTCATGTATTCTATTCACTATAAATAATAAATACATTTTTAGGTCATTCTTAAACAACTGAAAAGGCAACATTGTGCCAAAACCACCTTCATCACTTTTGAAAAACAGATGCTTGTTTTTATTGGTTTCCTCTTATTGCCAAAAATACCTGTAAAAGGATCAGCGCCAGAATGAAAACTCTCCGGGAAGGAGGGAGGGGTCTTGGTGTGTGCCACACCTTTTGGGGGCAAGATAGGATAGTAAGAGGGGCTTTAACAAACGCAATCAATGTGGCGGGCACCTGTGGCTCAATGGGCTAAGGTGCCAGCCACGTACACCTGAGCTGGCGGGTTCAAATCCAGCCCAGGCCGCCAAACAACAATGATGGCTGCAACCAAAAAATGGCCGGGCGTTGTGGCGGGCGCCTGTAGTCCCAGATACTTGGGAGGTGGAGGCAAGAGACTCGCTTGAGCCCAGGAGTTGGAGGTTGCTGTGAGCTGTAATGCCACGGACTCTATCCAGGGTGAGAGCTTGAGGCTCTGTCCCCCACCCCAAAAAAAACAAATGCAATCAAAACCCCCTGATTTCTTGTACCTTAATGAATCCCCAACAACAAATTAAAAAAAAAAATCACCATGATTGCACCAATGTACACAAGTATGATTTAATAAAAATTTTAAAAAAAGCATTATTCTGGACAAAAAAAAAAAAGAATGAAAGCTCTCCAATGGCTGCGGGGTGTTACGATATTGCCTATGGCATTTGCATTTTCTTCCTAGTGAGTGTTTGCGGGGTGCAAGTTAATGAGATTCTGATGCAATAGAAAGAGTGTGGTGCTGGGAGTCAGGGCTGGCAGCAGACAGCTGTTGATCATGATGCCAAATGCTCTAAATCCAAGTCTCACAATAACCCTCCAGGGTCAGGGCCACTGTTAGCTCTGTTTTCTGGATGAATAAGGCAGGTGGGCAAGAGCAGAAGTCTCAGTGGATAAGAATAGAAGGAAAGAGGAGCAGGGAATGCGGAAGTTCGCAGCGCCTGGTAGATCAATAGGCTGCAGAGAAATTGTAGGGACAGGTCGGCTGAATAATGACCAACAGTGTCCACATCCTAACCCCTGAAACCTGCAAATATGTTATTTGACCTGGCAAAAGGGATTCTGCCCATGTACTTAAATTAAGGATCCAGAGATGAGAAGATCATCCAGGTGGACCCAAGGTAATCACAAAAGAGGGAGGCAAGCAAATGGACGGAGAAGGGGGGAGTTGTGTGAACAGAAGAAGAGGCTGGGTGATGGGAGGAAGGTTTCTGGAGCAGGGATTGCAGCCGCCCTGCAGAAGCCAGAAAAGGCAAAGGAAGAGGGTTTTTCACTGGAGACTCCAGAGGGAACCTTCCCTGCAGTTGCCGTGATTTCAGTCCTCTGAGACTCATTTAGGACTTCTGGTCTCCAGAACCGTAAGGAAGAAACTTGGGTTGTTACTCTATGTTAGAGCAGCAAGAGGAGCTCATACAGGGGCACGAGAGAGCCGGGGGGAAACGTGAATGGAGACTTTAATAAGTAAGTCCACTGGCTTTAAATTGACCCCTCTTTAATTGTTTTCAGATAGGGGGAAATATAAGACTTCGTTGAGGGGTTTTATTGTGCCTCTTCTTTTTGTTTGTTTTGAGACAGAGCCTCAAGCTGTCACTCTGGATAGAGTGCCGTGGCATCACAGCTCACAGCAATCTCCAACTCCTGGGCTCAAGCGAGTCTCCTGCCTCCGCCTCCCAAGTAGCTGGGACTACAGGCGCCCGCCACAACGCCCGGCCATTTTTTGGTTGCAGCCGTCATGGTTGTTTGGCGGGCCCAGGCTGGATTCGAACCTGCTAGCTCAGGTGTACGTGGCTGGCGCTTTAGCCCATTGAGCCACAGGCGCTGAGCCTATTATGCCTCTTTTCACGTGTCTCCTTGCATTGCACAGGCTGCATAGAGCCCCTGGTTTTATTTGGCTCATGTTCAGGAATTGTGAACTGTAAAACTAGCTGGGCAAGGTGGCAAGAGCCCATAGTCCCAGCTACTCAGGAGGCTGAGGCAGAAGGATCTCTTGAGCCCAGGAATTTGAGCTATGATGCCATGGCACTCTACCCAGGGTGAAAGTGAGACTCTGTCTCAAAAAACACAAAAATTAAGTCCACTTGTTGCAATAGGAAGTAGCTACTGTTGGTATAAAATAGTCTAAACATTCTTACATATTTTCATGAAAAACTGACCATGCTACAGATTGTGTTGTGACTCCTTGGTGTATTAAAATCATCATGAACATCTGGTTTCTGAAGAATGTTAACCGGTATCACAAAAAATTCTAGGGTGAGATTATCTTGAAATCCTGGGTTAGAGGCAGTTAGGGAACTTGGCTGTAAGGCTGCTCAGATCCTTGGTATATAACACACATACAGGTCTAAGAGGCGGGACACAGTAGAAAATTCTTCCAACTTATCTGATCAGGGAAACCTGCCTCCACATTTATTTTTTATGAGACAGAGTCTCACTCTGTCACCCCACGTAGAGTACCGTAGTGTCATAGCTCACGGAAACTCAAACTCTTGGGTTTGAGCAATCCTTTTGACTCAGCCTCCCAAGTAGCTGGGACACTTTTGTTTTTTTTTTAGAGACAGAGTCTCACTTTATCACCCTCAGTAGAGTGCTGTGGCATCACAGCTCACAGCAACCTCCAACTCCTGGGCTTAGGTGATTCTCTTGTCTCAGCCTCCCAAGTAGCTGGGACTATAGGCGCCCGCCACAACACCTGGCTATTTTTTTGTTGCAGTTTGGTCCGGGTCAGGTTTGAATCTGCCACCTTTGATATATGGGGCTGGGTGCCCTACCCACTGAGCCACAGGTGCCGCCCCCCCAACTAGTTTTTCTATTTTTTTTACTAGAGATGGGGTTTCACTTTTGCTCAGGCTGGTCTCCTGAGCTCAGGCGATCTATCCATCTTGGCCTCCCACAGTGTTAGGATTACAGGCATGAGCCACTGCGTCCTGCCCCCTACATTTATTTTTAAGTGACGGGAAATTAATATAATATAAAATTAACCATTTCGTGGTAAAAAAAAATTAGTGGTATTTAGTGCACTCAGGATGTGGTGTTGCCACCACCTCTGTCTAATTCTAAAATATTTTCATGACTCCAAAATAACCCTTATCCTGGGATCATGAGCTCCTTGCTCTTCCTGGAGTTTGTTGAATAAATAAATTTAAGTATGGCTTAAGGCTATAATAGTGATTCCTTTGACTTTTATCTGTAGGTCTTCTCATCTAGAGGAACAAGAAAGCCCACGATATAAATCCACATGCACCAATAACCCAAGGGGGTCCTCTCTGGCCTTGAGAAGAAATCACATCTGCTGAGCTGTGGTTTGTTACTACCGTAGCTCAACCAAATTTAATATATTTATCCAAAGTATTTAAGCTTAAGAGGAGGCAATGTTTTTCCGAAGCTTTTTGGCAGATTATAAACATTTGAACATTAAACATGCTTACCATCCTCAGTTCCTAAATGGCTAGAAAACAGTTATCTTGTATCTTTCCATTTAGAATCTCGAAAATAAAATAATTAACCCCCCATACATAAATATAATATACATGTATCTGTAAATAAATGATAATGATATATCTCTCAGAAGGAAGAGAGGAAGAAGAAGAAATGACTCCAGAAAGTAAGTCACTTCTAGCAGGAGATCAAAAGATTCAATTCCATAGTTGATACTCAACAGCAAGCAGTGTCAATATCATATTTAGATTTCGGGAGTAAACTGGGAAAAAATTACAACCAGAAAGAGTTAAAAGTGGTTTCCTCCGAGGAATGGGCCTGGGGGTGGGGCGGGACCGTCTCAGTTTTCATTATGAGTCTTTCCTTCTGCACGTGATTAATTTTTAACCACCAGCAAAGAATTCTTTCATGTAAAATTGGTTTCTAAAGAAGTAGGTGGTTGGGAGGATGAAAATGACAGCAGGTAATCTTGCACTGGAGAAGTATGTGAAATCTGGCCAAATTTAGCTCCAGAGCGGAGAAAGGAGGGCACAAAATACCTTCCAGAGAACACACAAGAGATGGATACAGTTGGTTTCTTCCCAGGAGGGCACCAGCCTGGCTGAGCGGGAAAGAGAGAAGGATCCTGAGCACTTTTCCTACTTTTTACATGGTGAAAGGTATGAAGATGTAACCTGTTAAAAAAAGAAATGTCTGTGGGGGACGGCAGATACATCATGCGCTTTGATTGAACGACAGCAATTTCTTTATATTGTCATACATGTACAGGAAATGGACCAAATAGTTACTAAAACAAATAAGAAAAGCAAAGTGTTGGGCGGCGCCTGTGGCTTAAAGGAGTAGGGCGCCAGCCCCATATGCCGAAGGTGGCAGGTTCAAACCCAGCCCCTGCCAAAAACTGCAAAAAAAAAAAAAAGACATGTAATAAAATTAATGTATGCAATAAAATAGTTAAAAAAAAAAAAAGAAGAAGAAAAGAAAAGTGTTCACAGCAAATGCGCCCAAATATCAACAAACAGTGACTCTAGGTGAAGAATATGCAGATTGTTTTACTATTCATGTCATTTAAAATTTTTCAAAATAAAAATTCGAGGCAAAGTAGGACGAAAATAAAATAATAGGTAACTGGTGAGCTTCAAAAAAAAAAAAAAAATCCTGGTGCCCAAGGCATACCCTGGGCCAATAAAAGCTGCCTGTGGGGGTGGGATGCAACCATTAGAATTTTTTTAAATTCCCCAGATGACTCCAAAAGTACAGCAAAGTTGAAAACCAGCACTCCAGAGCCTCTTGAAGGTTCCTTTGCTGCAAAATAGCTCCAAGGCACGTGGAGTGATTTGTAACCTGTTTTCTGAACAATTCATCTTTAAAGTAATAAGAAAAAAAAATAGAAAGTGATAAGAAAAAAATATATAATGATAATAACATAAAGTGATAAGAAAAACATTATGTCAGAATGAGGAAAATATCATGTATTATAAGGAGACAAATAGCTTTTTTTTATGAGAAGCCCCACATGATGGTGACATATTCGGGTTTCAGGAGACAGCCACTATTCTATTTCATAATTTTATTTGACCTCCTGAGTTTAATGAAGTGCCTCTCTCCCTGTAGTTCACACTCAGCAACTTCAAAGAAAGGGGAGGATCAGTTTAACACCACAGAGAAGAGAAAGTTCTGAATTTTTCAGGATCTTGGGGAAGCCAGAATGTTAGGATATTTTAGCTACAAATAACGGAAAAACCAACTCAGCTGGGCTTGAACAATAAGGTCATTGATTAACCATCTCTAGGAGTTTGGTGTTAAGATGTCTGGGGGTGGGGGGTGATTTAGTTAATTTGGGAGCTGGGTTTTTTTTTGCTTCCTTCCACTCTCCCCGTTCTCAGCTTGTTTTTTCAGGCTGCCTACCCCAGCGTGGCCCCAACGTGGCCCCAACAAGGCCTGCAGAGTTCTGGAAGTCACAGAAGTCACAGGGAGATGGCAACAGGCCAGCGTCAAAAAGGAAAGCTCCTGTCTTTTGTCTCTTTTTAAGGGGTGAGAAAAATTTTCCCTGAAGCCCTCTCAGCCACTTCCCTTCATATCTCGTTTGGTCACATACCTATTCCTAGGTAACAACTTGGCAAGAGAAGTGAGGTTTCCAGGATGGGCTCACATCCAACAGAGCTGGGCTGTATACACACACACACACACACACACACACACACACATCTACAGTTAATATCAAAGACTTTTTATTTCAGTATTTCTTTCTTTCTTTTTGTTTTTTTTTTGAGACAGAGCCTCAAGCTGTCACCCTGGATAGAGTGCTGTGGCATCACAGCTCACAGCAACCTCCAATTCCTCCAGCCATTTTCAACCTCCAGTTCCTGGGTTCAAGCGATTCTCCTGCCTCTGCCTCCCATGTAGCTGGGACTACAGGAGCCAGCCACAACGCCCGGCCATTTTTTGGTTGCAGCTGTCATTGGTGTTTGGAGGGCCAGGGCTGGATTCGAACCCGCCAGCTCAGGTGTACGTGGCTGGCACCTTAGCCCGTTGAGCCACAGGCGCTGAGCCTATTTTAGTATTTCTGACTTGTAGTAGTAGTCACTGTTTCCTTTTGCAATTTTATATTCGTGAGCCAAACATCGAAGTAACACACACCTATACTACTGCTTGGCCACATTTATTCGCAAGATAACTAAGATTCATATATGATAAACCCAAGACACTTGGGAATTTAGTGTATGATAAAGATTGCCTTTCAGGTGAGGGGGCTCACGCCTGTAATCCTAGCACTTTGGGAAGCTGAGGCTGGAGGATCGTCTGAGGTCAGAAGTTCAAGACCAGCCTGAGCAAGAAGGAGACCCCTTCTCTACTAAAAATAGAAAAGCTAGCCTGGCTTTGGGTGGGCACCTGTAGTTCCCAGCTAGCTGGGAGGCTGGGGCAAGAGGATCAGGTTGCTGTGAGCACCACGACACTCAACCCCAGAGTGAGAGAGTGAGACTGTCTCAAAAAAGGCTCAAATTTAAATGTAAAAAAAAAAAAAAATTGTAATAGCACTAATAACACTAGAAGAAATTATCAGAGAATTTTAAGATAAACTCAAAGTAGGCGAGGTCATTTTTACTAAGACACGTGAATCAGACTATAAAATAACAATATTTGCGTGGCAAAAACTCTCATAAGGCAAAGGTCAGAGATAAAAGACTGTGCAACAATCTGAAAAGCTGCCAAAAAACAAAAAAAGTAAGAAAAAGAAACTGGGAAAAAATAATTGCAACTCATATAACAAAATACTGATTTCCCTAACACACAAAAAGTTCCTCTAAATCAATCAGAAAAAGGCAAAGAGTCTGACAAAAAAACTGAGAAAGGCTATAGAAGGTAGTTCATGCACGGCTGTTAAGCATACCTTCCTTACGGTAAGAGATATGCAAAGTAAACTGTACTGAGATACAGCTTTGTTTCACCCATTAGATGTCAAATGATCAAAAAGTTTGATAACATGCCCTGTGGGCAAGAATGTGGTGAAACGGCCATTTTCATATCAAGCTATGAAATTTACAAGCACGTGCATACCCATTAAACCAGTCACCCTACTTTTAGGAATTTATTGAACAGACATACTTATATATGGGCAAATACCTAACCCCTTTTGTGGAAAGAGTTCATCAATGCTGTGTTATCTGTAGTAGCGAAAGATTGGAAATAATCTAAATCAACCAAGGGCTGGCTATTAACATCTGTGCAAGAAGAAGAGGCTCTTTATATACTGACATGAAAGAAACTTCAAGGTATATTGTTTATATGTCCAGAAATTATATTCTATTATTTGTATATTAAAAAGTACATTCATCTATTAGATTATATATGCATAAAAATATCTGTGGAAGCACAAACCAGAGACTGGTGCTTCTAGGGATAAGTTTAGCAGGGAGACTTCATTCTCTTCTGTCCCCAGTATGTCTGTTTCTATTTTTTTGAGACGGAGTCTCACCCTGTTGTCTTCTGCTGGTAGAGTGCCATGGAGTCATTGCACATAGCAACCTCAAACTTTTGGTCTCAAGTGATCCTCTTGCCTCAGCCTCCCAAGTAGCTGAGACTACAGGTGCCTGCCACAATGCCAGGCTATTTGTAGAGATGAGGTCTTGCTGTTGCTCAGGCAGGTGTCGAACTCCTGAGCTCAAGCAATCCACCTGCCTCAGCTTCCCAGAGTGCTAAGATTACAGGCATGAGCCACTGCGCCCAGTCTCCAGTCTGTCTTTTATTTTGAATCAAGTGAAGTTTTTACCTAGTCAAAACAATTTATACACATGTCCATGCAAATTTGTACTTGGCATTCTTAATTTGTATATGCAATATAATATGCAATGTGCCATAAAATATGTTAGCTACTGTTTATCTTCAGGTGTTAGCTGATTTATAGGCATTATCTTATTTAATGGCCACCAAGCCAATCTTGGTGTCAAGGAGTGGCTTAGAGGAATGTCACAACAATATCCCCTATTTCTTTCTTTCTTTTTTTTTTTTTGCTGAAGTTGTCATTGTGGTTTGGCAGGTCTGGGCCAGGTTCAAACCCACCAGTCCCAGTGTATGTGGCCGGCGTCCTAGCCGCTGAAATATAAGCACCCAGCCATTTCCCCCTATTTCTATCAGCCTTTCCTCACTTAATCTTCCCACAAGCCACTCCAAATATATATCTACAATTTGAGTATAAAGAGAGAGCTTATTATGGAAACACAGTTTCAAAACAAGTTCCCCCTCCCCTCAAGCAAGCTACAGTCACTAATCTATTCCTACAATTCAGGAGTAGCAATTAGCAATAAATTCAGTCATTAACCCCTTTGGATAAAGAACTTGAGGTTCAGATAGGGAAGTGGCATGGTAAACATCATGCAATTAGTAGTGGTGGGGTTATAATTCAGGTAGGCTGACTCAGAAGGCCATGGTTTCTCAAAAATTTGAGGTTATCTGATCCTGACTTTCTTTAAAAGAATATAACTTATTTTATAAAGAGAATCAATGAGAGATCTGTAATCAACACACAGAAAGCTGCTTGTCCAGCTTGATGGGACCTCAGTTCTTCCCTTGGTATGAGACATACCTAGAGGACAGTAGTAATTACAAAAAATAATGAAAGCAAGACATTCTGGACAGTTTGAATCTGTTCTGTATTTTGGAACACACACACACAAAGTTGCACTTTTCTTCTTTGTTTCTGGGTTTAAATAAAAATTTAAACTAGAATTTCTTAGGAAATTAGTGACATTTGATAAGAGTGTTAAGGAACTTAAATTTTAGGAACTCCTTTTCTGACTTGACCATAAGACTTTGGGCTTTGAAATTGGTTGGAAGAGTATCCTAGTCACTCACAAATATTCAGGATTCTGTTATAAGGAAAATAATTCTTCTTCTTTCTCTCCCCATTACTTGAGATCAAAGACAGTGAAAAATTTTTAGAAACAATGGGAGTAGCAAAAACCTGTTGGATAAAAGTTATTATAATGAACCATCTTTAGTTAGAACCACTTATTTTCCCTTAGTATTTAAATCTCTTAAAAGTATAAATCAAGGCTTGGCACCTGTGGTTCAAGTGGCTAAGGCGCCAGCCACATACACCTGAGCTGGCGGGTTCGAGTCCAGCCTGGGTTGTCAAATAACAATGACGGCTGCAACCAAAAAAAAAAAAAAAAAAATAGCCGGACGTTGTGGCAGGCGCTTGTAGTTCCAGCTACTTGGGAGGCGAAGGCAGGAGACTTGCTTGAGCCCAGGAATTGGAGGTTGCTGTGAGCTATGATGCCACAGTACTCTACAGCTTGAGGCTCTGTCTCAAAAAAAAAAAAGTATAAATCAAATACTCCCTGTTAAAACTTATTTCTTTTGTGGCTGCTGCAGTGGCTCACACCTGTAATCCTAGTACTCTAGGAGGCCAAGGTGGGTAGATTGCTTGAGCTTAGGCGTTTGAGACCAGCTTAAGCAAGAAGGAGACCCCATCTCTACCTAAAATAGAAAAACTAGCCAGGTGTGGCAGTCGCCTGTAGTCCCAGCTTCTGGGGAAGCTGAAGCAGGAGGATCGCTTGAGCCCCAAGAGTTTGAGGTGTCTATGAGCTATGATGAATTTGAGGTTTCTATGAGCTAAGATGATGCCAGGGCACTCTACACAGGACAACTGAGTGAGACTGTCTCAACAAACAAACAAACAAAACCCCCCAAACAACAACAAAGAGAAAAAATCTTATTTCTTTTGTGGTTTAGAGCCAAATACCTCTTTTTTTCTTCTTTTTAAAATTAAATCATAGCTGTGTACATTAATGCAATCATGGGGTACAATGTGCTGGTTTTATACACAATTTGAAATATTTTCATCAAACTGGTTAACATAGCCTTCATGGCATTTTCCTAGTTATTATGTTCAGACATTTATATTCTGCATTTAGTAAGTTTCACCTGTACCCTTCTAAGATGCACCGTAGGTGTGGCCCCACCAATTACCCTCCCACCCCTTTGATTTTATTTAGATTTTTTTCATTTTTTTGCCAAGAGAAAAATTTAAATAAATGGAGGGGAAAGCCAACATTTATGATTTTTCTTTACTTCCTTTTACTTCCATAGAAATATGCCCATGGCTCGGCGCCTGTGGCTCAACGGGCTTAGGCGCCAGCCACATACACCTGAGCTGGCGGGTTCGAATCCAGCCCGGGCCCGCCAACCAACAATGATGGCTGCAACCAAAAAATGGCCGGGCGTTGTGGCAGGAACCTGTTGTCCCAGCTACTTGGGAGGCAGAGGCAGGAGACTCGCTTGAGCCCAGGAATTGGAGGTTGCTGTGAGCTGTGATGCCACAGCACTCTATCCAGGGTGACAGCTTGAGGCTCTGTCTCAAAAAAAAAAAAAAAAAA
>CAUYRH010058072.1:0-33006 GCA_963574655.1 Perodicticus potto
CCTGTAGTCCCAGCTACTTGGGAGGCGGAGGCAGGCAACTAGCTTGAGCCCAGGAATTGGAGGTTGCTGTGAGCTGTGATGCCACAGCACTCTATCCAGGGTGACAGCTTGAGGCTCTGTCTCAAAAAAATAAATAAATAAATAAAGGAATAAAAAAATGAAACTTAGCTACATACACATCACCAGAAGTGGTCTGGCCTATCTTTTCTTGGCATCTTGAAGAATCCTTGCAGACTTATCTGTGAGAATGTGAAATTAATAAAGAATGAGATGAACATTCATAGAGTTACCATCATCTCTGCCTCAAAAGCATAAGAGTATCTTAATCCAGATTACAGTATTCGAATCGTTAGTTTATCACACCATAAATGCTAGATGGTCTTTAGCCCTTTGGTTACCAAGAAGGAAAAGCACTGTATCTACTATATATTTTTTATTTCAATCTTAAACGTGTACAGTTAAGGGATATGTTTGCAGAGCTTTTTACTTTTTTGTTTTTGTTTTTACAACAGACCACTGCTAACAGCCAGCAGCTGACAGTGCCGCCTTCAGTTAGCAGAGAAACCACCAGGACGCTAGGAAACCAACTTATTCACCAAAACTGCTAGAAATAAAAGGGTTGAAAAAAAAAAAGGCATTTGTTCAAAGGCAAAGAGAGCATTTGCTGTGTGATTATGCAAAGCCATCCCTGATGGCTATCAAATTCTTTTTTATTTTATTAAATGATAAATGTGTACATTTGATCCTGCAATTCCTCCACTAGGCTACTGAATTCTTAACAATAGTCTTTGGAATCTGCAAATAGATAGGATTTACTTGGCCTTCATCAAACAAGAGCTGTCGGGAACTGAACAGAGCCTGGTCATGGCGGTCATGGCGGTAATCTAGTTAAAGCCTAACTAAACCAAAGATAAACGCACAGGGAGGAGTGTCTCTTCTGGTTAGTCCTGCTGAGTACACAGCTCTTCAACAAAGCATGCTGATGGTTATCAGGGCTACACCAAAAAGAAAAAAAGAAGTGGCCTGCAGACGCTCCTTAGACGTCGGCTTGCAGTTACAGTCACAATTTAAAATGCAGTGTACATCCGGGTGGCGGGTGTGGAGTGAGATTTAAGCCACTGAAGCAATCAGAGCGTGTGACCTGAGGACCAGCCTTTGATTGCATCCTATAGTCAGAGCTGGTAGACTTGGCTTCCCCACTCAGGTACCATTTCTGACTGCTGCATCCCACCCTTGCCTGACTTTTCCTGCATTTCCTCACCACCCACATCCATCCTGCTGGAATTCTGCATGCTCGCATAGTTCCCCTACTCCGGGAAGAGCGGTGGCTGTTAGGGATGCACGGTGGCCCACAGCAGGAGGAGCTGAGGGTGATGCTGGTGGGTCACCTGATACACAAACATACCAGGATGTCCCGGGCCAGATCAGGGCTGTGCTGGAGGGGAGAGCTCCAGGCATGAAAGGTCTGAGCCTTGACGCCACTGTGGCGTCGTACCTGGCCAACCCCAGCCAATAAACCAAAGTCCTCAGCTGATGTTTAAATTTCAACATCAATTAGAGCATCCTTAGTCTGCGATCTTGAGTTTTGTAGCTTTTAGATGAACTCCTCCTGTGAACCTGTGGCCATGTGTAGGCTGAGCTTAAGTGCCAAGTCACTAGATAGATACAGTAGGAGCTCCACAGTTGACCACCTCCTTAAGTTGGCCTAATTTTCATAGACTGGACATGCACCACACGTATGTATCAGTACTATAGACACAGTTTCTTATGTTGACCACCTCCGCATACTGGCCAGTTTGTTACAGTCCCTACCTTATTAATATATATTGGGAGGGGACTGACTCTCAAGGCCAGTGATTGAAACTCCAGCACACTGTGGTGGGCTGAGGTAGAGGACAACCAGAGTCACCTACCCTCTAGTGAGCTGGAGCAGGGAAGCTAACTCCTGCCCTGGACGACATACATCCACAGGCCTGTGCTGAACCCTGGCGTTATCTTGTGAAGGAGAGGGGTATCTGAGCGCTGGTCCAGCTGCGTCTTCTACCAGCCAAGTGACTTTGGGCACCATGCTTATTAACCTCCTTGTGTCTCTTTCCCATCTGTCAAGTGAAGGTAACAATTCCTATGGCTCTTAGAGATGCTAGCAAGATAAATCATCAGCCCTTAGAACTAGAGCTGTTAGTAATAGTAAATTTTAATTAGTATTAACCTCACAAAAGCTGCCTTGCATACTCACTGATCGAAATCCCATTTCCAAAGCATGCTAAGACGTGCCTTCTTAAAAGCATGTCTAAAAGCAGTCTCGGAGCTGAGCAGGAAGTCCTGGGATGTCACCAGCAGGGCAAGCCAGGCTTCCATTTCGTGTGAAACTTGCACACACGAGCAGAGTTTGGGGGATCACGTAGTGTGCAATTCTGCAAGCAAGAAAGATGTTGTGGTCTGGTGGATCCGCCAAGGTGGAGATTAACTGTTAACCTCAGCAGACTGTTTCCAACATTCACAAATTTGTGTGAGAAAATATTTCCCTTCTTTCGTTCAAATTGATCAGATACTTTGCCTTCTCATTTTTGTCTTATGACTCAACACTGTGTCATCAAGAGCATCTAGCTACACATTGGCTTTTTCTAGTAAGGGTCCAAAAGGAGTGTTAATAGGTTATAGGGCCTGGCTCGGCGCCTGTGGCTCAACGGGCTAAGGCGCCAGCTACGTACACCTGAGCTGGTGGGTTCGAATCCAGCCTGGACCTGCCAAACAACAATGACGGCTGCAACCAAAAAATAGCTGGGCATTGTAGCAGGAGCCTGTAGTCCCAGCTACTTGGGAGGTGGAGGCAGGAGACTCGCTTGAGCCCAGGAATTGGAGGTTGCTGTGAGTTGTGATGCCACAGCACTCTATCTGAGACAGCTTGAGGCTCTGTCTCAAAAAAAAAAAAAAAAAAAATAGGTTATAGGGCCTGGCTATAAATCTGATCTTTAAATCAAACATTCCACCTTTTTGACCTAGGATTTTAAGACATAGTGAAGTAAACAAGTGCCAAGAAAGAATTCAGCATGGAGACTTTCTCTGCAGGAGGATCCCCCACAATCTGTTTGCTTTACCCACATTCTTTTCCTTCATACTTGTTTGCTCTCTTGCCCCACAGTTTGGAAAATACAGAGATTGTTCCAGGTGTGCTATACAAATTATCTCTATTTTATCAGTGAGAAAACTGAGACTCAGAATAGTTAAACAACCTGTGAAACTTCTTGCTGGTAAAACACACACATTCAAATTTGAGTAATCTCCCCTCCCAAGCCTACTGTCTTTCCACTGCTGTTATCTTGCAGCCTCTGGCCTGGGTTTTATCCAGACTTTGAGCTCTCCTTTATTCTTACCCACTGCATTCCCAACTCATTTGGCTGCATTTCTTCTACCCAAACCTTTTGATGTCTATGGGCAAGATTCTGAAAAGGGTCCCCTGTCCTGCACACCATCTTCACACCTCTTCCTCTAGCCTGAGGGACATTGCTGTCCTGGACATAGGCCACGGTACGACTGATGAGAAGAGAGATCTCAAACACGCATGGGCCAAGCCCTGCTGGGGTCCTGGGAAGCCATGAGAAGGCTGGTCCCCT
The DNA here is from genome assembly GCA_963574655.1 of Perodicticus potto. NCBI lineage: Eukaryota > Metazoa > Chordata > Mammalia > Primates > Lorisidae > Perodicticus > Perodicticus potto. Next base: position 3,615 of record CAUYRH010058072.1, read on the forward strand.
CTCATACAGCCACGCACCTCAGGCTTTGGTGCACATGGCACAATGACAGCTGGCGTGCCAACCCCACAGGAAACTTGTTCAAGCTTATGGTGCAATGACCTTCAACTCTACTCACAAGGCTTCAGTTCTGGTCCTGTCTCATTGCATATTATCTGTGCAACCTTGGACTAATTACTTAACCTCTCTGTACCTCACCTGCTTACTCATGGGTAAATAGAGATAACATAAGTACCCAACTCATAGTTTTGTTGTAAGAATTAACCACAGTAGAAATACCTGGAAACTGGGTGGTGCCTGTGACTCAGTGAGTAGGGTGCCGGCCCCATAATCCGAGAGTGGTGGGTTCAAACCCGACCCCAGCCAAACTGCAACAAAAAATAGCCAGACAAGTGGCAGGCGCCTGTGGTCCCAGTTACTCAGGAGGCTGAGGCAAGAAAATCGCCTAAGCCCAATAGCTGGAGGTTGCTGTGAGCTGTGATGCCATAGCACTCTACTGAGGGTGACAAAGTGAGACTCTGTCTCTAAAAAAAAATAAAAATAAAATATACCTGGAAAGTGTTCAACATGCTTGCTGGTATCTAGTAAGTGTTTAATAAATATTCACTGTTCTTGTTGATGATACGAACGTCTGTGAACCAGTGTCCTAGGCAAAGGCAAAGACCTTACATGGATTGCACCTGCTCCCGGCCCAGAGGAGGAGCTAGAATTCTGACTCTCCCTCTTTGCCCGTGACAACCACATACCAGGGGCTCCAAAGTGTTTTTCAGCCCTAAGTGCTCAGACCTAAACACTCAATGACTCAGTTCCCTGATAAGAAGTGAATCCCTGAGTGTTGCCTAGATAGAGAATACCAGATTCAAGGCAGAGGATTTACCTCACATTCTAGCATAAATGAAAACCTGCAGTAATTATCAATGTAATGATGATTGTTACATGATTAGAGACTCCTAAACCACTTTCTTTATTCACAAGCACCTCATCCACTTCCCATTATGTATTTTGCCTTCTCATTTCTGGAGTAAATGCCTCCTCAGTGCTGGGCACTCTGTCAGGTGCCCTGAGAAATGAAGCAGATGGCGAGTGCATAATCCAGGGCAGGGACCAGCAATAAACCCGCACACAAACAAAAATAATGTAACTGGAGACTGGGTAAGTTCTGTGATGGATAAAACCGGGGCCGGTGATACAGAAAAATGGAGAACTCATTTAGATGGGGGGATTCTAGGAGAGATTCTATGGAAGAGACTTTTTTCTTTTTTTGAGACAGTCTCATTTTGTAACCCCACGGTAGAGTCCTGTGGCATCACAGCTCACAGCAACCTCAAACTCTGTGGCTTGCCTTAAGCGAGTCACTTGCCTCAGCGTCCCAAGTAGCTGGGACTACAGCCACCCGCCACAACGCCCAGTTATTTTTTGTTGTTGTTAATGTTTTTTGTTTAGCAGGCCCTGGCCAGTTTCAAATGTGCCAACCCTGGTGTATGTGGCTGGCACCCTAACCACTGGGGTATGGGCAAAGAGACATTTAACCTGAAGCCTGATCATGAACCTGCCAGGTGAGGAGGGGAGGTGAGCACCTGTGGAGCCAAATGAAAGCAGGAGCAGGTGGCAGGAGATCCTGATCCCACGTAAGGCAGGCCTGCACTCTGACAAAGAGCTGGGATTATATTCCAAAAAGAACCTCTTCCTTTTAGCTTACTGTGCAAAGTGGCACCCCAACCTCATTAGTTCTCACCATTAAAGAATTTGTGAACAGAACCCTTGTTGCCCACTGCCCTAGTCCCTTCTTCTTGAATCCTTTTCCAAGGGGTGTCACCTCTCCCAGGCCTTGGCAGCAGAGTGTATGTTTACCCAAGCCTCCCTCTGCAACACAGGAAACCATTTTGGGTTCAGATAGTTTTCTTGCATAAAACTTATACTTCCAGCAAAATGAAAGGCTGAATATTAGCTCAGAGATGGATATCTAAATGAATTACACAGAGCAATAAACATTCACTAATTTTGTCCTGGATTTTAAAGACTAAATTCTAACAGTCTTAGGAGAATTAAGTGCAAATGACTTTCAGGAAAGACCAAGGTTATTTTAGTCCAAGGCATGGCAATGGAGACCTCCTGTGTTCATTCTGAGTAATAGCTGCTAGTAAGAATCCTTGCTTCCTCTTTGAACTAGAGAAAATCAGAGGTATGACATAGAAAAATGTTTCTTATACACCAGGGACACTCTTAGGAACTTCATTCATTTATTCATCCATTCATTCAACAAATATATTTTGTTGACATCTTTCCAAAGGTCACCTAATAGACAAGGGAATCTACTCTCTGGACCTCAGTGTTATCATCTGGAAAGTCAGTAAGTTTTGGACCATATGCTGTTCATGAGACTTTTCTTTTTTTTTTTCTTTAGAGACGGAGTCTCACTTTGTCACCCTTGGTAGAGTGCCATGGCATCAGAGCTCACAGCAACCTCCTGCTCTTGGGCTTAGGTGATTCTCTTGCCTCAGCCTCCCGAGTAGCTGGGACTACAGGCACCCACCACATCGCCTGGTTATTTTTTTGTTGCAGTTTGGCCGGGGCCAGGTTTGAATGCACCACCCTTGGTAATTGGGGCCAGTGCCCTACTCACTGAGCCACAGGTGCTGCCCATGTCCAGGAGACTTTTCAATTCAAAATCCTGGCGTTTGTGGTGACAAATGGAGACCTGGGTTCTAGTCTTGCTTTGACTGGAGTAAATCAAGTCACTGACCCTCACTCACTCTCAGGGCCCTCAAATGCAAAGGTTGGGGATTGGATTAAGTGTCCCCTGGACATTTTTGCAGCTACTTTAAATTTTTAATTTCAAAATTTCCAGCCAACTTCATGAACTTGAAAGAGGCACCACCACCACTTTGTCTAAGCCCATGACCAGGCCCAAGCTTGACTCTCAGGCTAGGGTGGTACCCTTACGTTGTGGTCACTGTCCCCAAGAGAAAGAGCATAAAAGCCAGTCAGGAACCAGACAAGAAGCATTCAAACCCAAAACCACAGAACAAACTTGAGCTTTTTAGACACTGCCCCACAAGGCAGAGCTGTCAACATTGTCCTCTTGATGAGGTTATCCAGACCCCATCAGCAGCAAGAGATGAGGCCTCTCAGACTTATTAGTTATCAAATTTCTGATCTTCTGGACCAGTCTGGCACATAAAAATAGCGAACATTTACTGGGCATTGTATATGTGGCAAGCAGTGTTCAAAAATATTGAATTGTAGCATTGAATCTTCACTATGACACATTCTGGAGGTAATGATTCCCCCCGCCTTACAAACAGAAATCAGAGGAAAGATGATAAACAATTGGCCTTAGCTCGCAGGCTTCAGAGGAGAATTCCAATCCAGATGGTCAGCTGTGCAGCCCTGCTCCTAACACCCTCCAACCCCTGCTCCCAGTGAAAGCCCATGTAGTGAGAGTAAGATGGAGTCTGTCAGCCTAGGACATACACAACACAGCTGGTCTAGCTGGTTTAAGTCCTGCCTGACCTTCACCCCCTGTCTCTCATTCTCACTGTTTTATAAATTTAGCTCCCATTCTAAAGATGCCTATGTTGAGTAGTTTATGTGAATTGATTTATGAGATTAACTTTTGAATGTAAATGTTGCAATAGACTGAGTCATGCTGATTATTATTTAAAATAAAGGTGAATGTGGTCTTTGCTTTAAACTTGTATGTATAAAACTGTGACAAACGGTAGAACACAACAGTCTTAAAGAGGCTACTCTTGATGTTCTCCAGAATTGCTGGCCTTCTGACAATTTAAATTAAGTTTGGTGGACCTATTCCCATCTCTGCATACTGGCTGACAGTGACAGGCGGCCAGACCCTATTCATCTGGTAACACCAGCACCCTCAGCCCCAGAGCGTGTGCTCATTGAATACACGCTGAATGAATCACATTGGAACTCACTTCAAGATCCCCTGAGGAATGTTCCAGGGCTCCAGATCATCTCAGAGGCTTCCCTTTCTTTCTGAACCCTGAGGCTTCTCAGCCCTACAGCCCTATTTCTGTCCTTGGCAGGATTTCCCCTGCTGGGCACTCATGGTCACCCTTGGAGAGAGGGCCTTACCCGCTCCTCCAATCCTGTCAGTCTGTAGAGATTCCATCTTTCAAGAATCTGGGTAACACACATCCTGGGGGCTGGGCCAGAGAGCTCTCAGATGACACTGCTTACTGTCAGCCTGTCACGGAAGCACCCTCTGTTCTTCTCAGGCAATGAACCAGGAACTCAGGGTGGGACCAGGCCTCACGTGGCTACTTTCTACCACAGCTCCGCACGGCACTTCCTCCACAAGGCTTCTGAGAGGTTAGGACCCCAAAGATGAAAGATCATTCCAAGGTGCAAAATGGAAGGACATGGTCTTTACTGCACCTGGGTGCGGGTGAGCTGAAATTTCTGCCTAGGAAAGAATTTCACACGTGGTCTATGGTGGATGGGGATTTAAAGGGTGGGTAGGGGTAAGGATTGGTGCCTTCACTATTTCCTGGGTGGGACATGCCCTCAATTTTTCCTGGATGGGTCATTCCACCTGGGCAGGTCAGCACATTGGACTCTATCAGCTTCCTTCTCCATCTCCTCCCTCAAGGCAGGTTCAATTCAGTTCACCTCAATCATCTCAATCTTTTTCTTTCTTTCTTTTTGTTTTTAGTCAGAGCCTCACTCTGTCACTCAAGGTAGAGTGTCATGGTTTCAGAGCTCACGGCCACCTCAAACTCTTAGGCTTAAGCGATCTTCATGTTTCAGCTTCCCGAGTAGCTGGAACTACAAGCATTCACCACCATGTTCAAATAGTTTTTCAATTTTGAGTAGAGACAGGGTCTCACTGTTGCTCAGGCTGGTCTCCAATTCCTGAGCTCAAGTAATCTACCCTACCTCCGCCTCCCAGAGTGCTTGGATTACAGATGTGAGCCGCAGCGCCCAGCCTCACCACCATCATTTGTAATGGAAGGAAGGGAGAAGGAAGAAACTAATGTTAATATTATCCAGGGGAGTGGCTCACTCCTGTGCTGCTAGCACTATGGAAAGCCCGAGGGGGAGTATTACTTGAGCTCAGAAGTTCAAAATCAGCCTGAGCAGAAGCAAGACTGTGTCTCTACTAAAAACAGAAAAATTAGCCAGGCATTGTGGTGGGTGGCCATAGTCCCAGCTACTCAGGAGGCTGAGGCTAGAGCATTGCTTCAACTCAGAGCTAGGCTGACACCAGGGCACTCCAGTCTGGGCAAGGGAGTGAGGCTCTGTCTCAAAAAAAAAAAAAAAGATCCACGATGGTACTAGGTTAGCTTCTCTACATGCCTTACTCTTTACATGTGTGATACTATTGTAGACACTTTACAGATAATGAAACCAGTGAATGCCCACAATGTTTGCATAACTGTCAAATGTTAACAAAGCCAGTGAGGAGCAGCATTGGAATTCAAACCAAGATAAGTCTGGGGCCAAAGTCCAAGCTCTTTCTACCCTGGGCTGTCCTGCAGGTGTTCCTTAGCCCCTCTCGTTGGCCTCCTCTAGGATCCCAGGATCACTGGGCAGGTAATAAAAGGACATGTTTTGGAAGCAGAAAAAAAAGAAATTTGAGGACCGTGTCTTTACCTGTAAGAGAGGAGTAAAAATTCCTACCTCAGGGAGTTCTTAAAAGGATCAAATAAAATAATCCAGGTAAAGAATTTAGCACTGTGATTGCAAAAGAATAATGCATATTAGCAATTCTTCCCTCACCCCCTTCCCTTCCAACTTCACCTCCTCTGCCCTCTCTGGACTCAGGTGATCCCACACTGGGCCTCACACAATAAAAACAACAACACCAGGCCTTTTGAAAGAAGCAGCAGCAGCAGCAGCATAGGAGTAAAGAAAGATGCCTAACTTTGCATCCAGATAGGCTTGGCCTGGAAGGAACACAACCTAAAATCATATGTCAAAGCAAATACTTCTTATGTAGAGAGATTAGTTAAACTTAGATTCAAATTTTTAAAGGAACTGCCAAAAATCACATAGAGAAATTGTGCAAATGCAAAGAGATTACAAGAATAAATGCAACAAATTGCAAGAATATGGTGAGCAGCTGAAGACATTACATGTAAAAGTAAATGGGCCTAATTCCTCCCATGCTGAGCTATAAATTAAAACACAAAATGCAGAATATGTAGTCTATGCCTTTTTTTTTTCCTTTTTCAGCATACAACAGGCTGTTCTATGAAAACAGATATTTTCAAATTTATTTTCATAAAAATATAGTAAATTGGGGAGGAACATTCTTAGGAAAGATTTTTAACATTACAGTTAAATGGAACCAACATGAGAAAAGTTATACAAGTAAACAGATGAAACTGCATTTACTTATGCATTTCTTTAAAAAATATTTCATATGCAGTATTTTGGCCTAATAATTTTCTATTCAGTCTTTCATCTGTATATCTTTAATAAAGTGTGTGTGTATGTGTATGGATGTATGAATGATGACCATTCTAGTCAAATATGATGAAATAATAATTTGTTTTCCTTTACTTCCTCTTGAAATTTTTTCTAAAATTTCAAAAAGTAAGACTTAAAAAAAATAAGGCTTAAATTTACAAGTATGAGGCTGGGCATGGTGGCTCACACCTGTAACCCTAGCACTGTGGGAGGCAGAAGCAGGAGGATTGCTTGAGCTCAGGAGTTGGAGACCAGCTTTAGCGAGAGTGAGACCCCATTTCTACTAAAAATAAAAACCTATCGCTTGAGCCCAAGAATTTGAGGTTGCCGTGAGTGATGATGAGGCCATGGCACTCTACCCAGGGTGAGAGAGTGAGACTCTGTCTCAAAAAACAAACAAACGACAATGAAAAAAATTACAAATATGAGAGCAAAAGGACAGCAGATGTTCCCAAGAAAACATGGAAGCTATGGAGTAACTGACTTAGCAGACCAGAGAAGGCTAAAACCTAAGCTGGCAGTGGGGAAGACAAGGCCAGACTGAGCCCTACACTGGAACCCTGAAAGGATCCAGGCATTCAAGGCACAGGTTATTCTAAAGGTGGGGGTACAGGTGAGACTAACTACAATAGGGTTGACCAAGGATTTGGATGAGAAGAAGTTGGCCCCTCCCAGATCCTCTCCATGCCTCGGGATCCTGAAAGCAGAGAATTTGCAAAATTCTACATCCTAAAATGCAAAACACCATGCCCACCACTCCCTTCCCCAACTCAACACTCAGAAAGCTGAATCTTACACCCCTAAACGGAGTAATGACCCCCAGATCATAAAGCAGCCCAGGCAGGTCTTCCCAGAGAAACCCGCCAGCTGACAACCTCCACCCCCCAATAAAGCAGTGACGTGAGGTTCTTAGTCCTTTGTTCTCAAACATAAGCAGTCAGACAGGGGTCCCCAGACACTCCCAGAAAGCTTCTACCGTGGGAGACTGAAACAGCAGGAATAAACATGGGAGGGCGCTAAGGAGACACGGAGGCAACCCAGAGAGAAACTGCCATCAAAATCTGCCGAAAGATCCTGGGAGATTCGGTGTTCACTAAACAGGAACAAGACAGCATTTAAAAATTCAGAGAACAATTTAGATGGAAATGATACATCTAAAAGCTGAAATTAAATATTTAACAGAAAAATCGTAAGGTGAATTGAGGAAATCATCCAGAAAATAGAACCAATGACACAGAGCTGGAAAACAGGAAAGAAAGGGTTAGAAGACAAAGGACCAATCCAAGATACTCTGTGTCCAAATGACAGAAGTTCCAGAAAGAACAGAGAGAATTGGAGCAAACTACAAAGGAAATAATTCAGGAAAAGTTCCCGGAATTGAAAGACACAATTGCCAGGCTATAGGGGCCATCTAAGTGCCCTATTTAATGGGTGAAGAAGACTCACATTAAAGCATTTCATTTGCAAATTTCAGAATATCAGGGATAAAGAGAAGACCTTAAAATTTTTAAGAGAATAAAATAAGTTAATCTTCCAAAAGAGGGGGTTGGAGATTAGAATAAATTAAGTTCCTCATCGCAACATGAGAACCTAGAAGGGAATGTGGAAATCTCTTCCATATTTTTTATTTTTTTATTTTTTGTCTCTCTCTGTCCCCCAGGCTTAAGTGCAGTGGCTATAGCTCTCTGTAATCTTGAACTTCTGGACTCAAGTGATCCTCCCACCTTGGCCTCCCAGTAATACAAGCATGTACCACCTCACCCAGCTTATATATATATATATATATGCATTTTGGGGCATAGATAAGGGGTCTCACTATTTGGTGAAGCTGGTCTTGAACTTCTAGTTTCAAGGGATGTTCCAGCTTCGGCCTCCCAAAGTGCTGGGATTATAGACATGAGCCACCACGCCTGGCCATTTTCCACATTTTGAAAGAGAAATTTCCATCCAAAAATTACATACTCAACCTAACTATCATTCAGATATTAGGGAAGGATAAATACCTTTTCAGATGTTCAAGAGATGACAGGTGCTATCTTTTGCCTCCTCGAAAGCCATCTGATGCCTTTCTTCGTGCTAATAGGACCCCAGTTTTCTGTTCAGGTAGTGGGTAAAGATTCCTCGATTTTAGGGAAGGGACCCATCCACCCCCACCTGACTCCCTGCCTATTACAGCTGGGGATGAATAAATCCCTGTCCCCCCCAGATGTTACATTACACTATTAAAGGAATGAAACAGAGGAATGGCTACTTGAAAGTTTGGCATCAAGTGACTATTGATAATCTATTTGGACCATAATAAAAATTCCAGGGTCTCTGAGCAATATATGGTTTCATTAAGAAGGGCCATTCCGTCCTTCAGGACAGGTGGTTCATCCCACCACTCTGCTGGGTTCCTCTTGAGTAATTCTTAGAAATACTGACCTAACCTCTGGGGCCTCTTCACCAGGTAATCTAACTAGTCTGTCACTAAGCACCTCCATGTCCTGGCCAGCGCTCTCCACTCAACCCAGCTTAACTGAAGCTTCCCAGAAAGATGGGATGGGCCTTCTTATGAAACCACACATTGCTCAGTGACCCTGGAATTTTTATCGTGGTCCATATAGATTATCAAGAGTCACTTGATGCAAAATGTCAACTAGCCATTGCTCTGTCTTATTCCTTTATAGTATAATGTAACATCAGGGGGGGAGGGGCAGGGATTTATCTATTTTGTTCATTGCTGTATTTCTAGTCTTTCACTTAAACCAGTACCAACACCTAGAAATGTCAAGAGAATATATGAATCAGTAAGTGGCTGAACAAATAAATCAATATCTACCCTCTCTGATGCTTTGTATCTTTGATGCCCTATTTTTTAATTGGACATTGTTGAAATCATCAGTTGGCTTTAAATAATAATCAATTTTCCATCATTTCATCACACATACATGGAAAAATATATTGAGAAATATTTTTTCATTGAATCAATTCTAATAAGGCCCTAAATGTCAGGAAAAAAAGTAACTACATTTCAAGACTTACACAAAACACACACACTTCCTTTTATGTTCCCTTCAGTACCTGATTTCTAGACACTATGTGCAAACACAGATAAATTCTAACATGGTTTTGTACTCTCTGCAATGGAACTGCTTCCCTGCATCCTGCTGGGACTTGGGTTTGAGGCTTAGGCAATCGGTGTAAATAAATCCAGCACTATGCACTTAATTAGAAGCCTCCACTGCATTCATTAGGATGGAGACAAATAGTTTAAATAGAAAGATTAACGAGCAGTTGAAATGATTACAGGAGCACGGAAACAACTTCACAAACTAGTGAGACTGTGCTTAAATGTGCAATTGCATTTTCAGCACAATTAGGTGCTTAATCGTGTACTATCCTTAGTTAATACATTTTGACACATAAAACATTAGTTTAAAAAAATACTATCTTGGTCTACTGCCTTTTGGAAAATCAGAAATCTGACAAATATATAAAGGTTTCCCCTTACCTTCCACCCTTTACATTACTAAAGTTTGAAATGGTTCAGATTCACACAGATATAATCTGCTTAATATGTGTAAATAGTATTTAAAGTTCGTCTAAAGAATTCGTAAGGAGCCCTTTGAAAGATATATACCTATATTCCCAGATAGTGGACATGAATTTAACTTCACTGATAATTAGGACCTTAAATTTTTTTTTCATAATAAATATGAAGATTTGAATAACACTGTGTTAAAGTGTATGTTTCTTAATTTTCATTCACCCATTTTCACAAGTTGTTGCTGAAATGTGGCAGAAAAAAATCTTCAAACAATTTATTACTAGGCAATTGATGTCCAGGTTTTATGAAGACAAACAGGTTTTCTTTTTCTTTTCTTTTCTTTTCTTTCTTTCTTTCTTTTTTTTTTTTTTTTTTGAGTTAGAGCCTCAAACTTTCGCCCTGGGTAGAGTGCTGTGGCATCACATCTCACAGCAACCTCAAACTCCTGGGCTTAAGCGAGTCTCCTGCCTCCACCTCCCAAGTAGCTGGGACTACAGGCAACCGCCACAACACCTGGCTATTTTTGGTTGCAGCCGTCATTGTTGTTTGTCAGGCTGGGGCTGGATTCGAACATGCCAGCTCAGGTGTATATGGCTGGTGCCTTAGCCGCTTGAGCCACAGGTGCTGAGCCAAAACAGGTTTTCTTGAGGAAAGGGAAAAAGACAAAATTGCGTAAAAGTACTCAGCATTCACACATGTGGAAGTAAATCTCAATGAAAATCAAGCTGGGGGGAGGTGGAAAGAGAAGATGGGTAAATTCACACCTATTGGGTACAGGACCCAAATAAATAGACCACTTGGATGGCACAGAAAGTCCAGAAATAGACCCAAGTACGTTCAGAACTTCCTAACAAAGGTGCCATTAATGCCTGAAATAAAGATGGACCTTTTAATAAATGGTGTCAGGATACTGATTTACCATTTGGAAAAAGATAAAATTAGATCCATACCTCACAACACATATGAAAATAAAATCCACTGGAATCAAGGATCTAAATATTTTTTTAAAAAAAAAAGGAAAACATACAAAATCCTCTTTAATCTTTACATAGGGAAGGTTTTTCTAACAGGAGCCAAAATCAAGTAAAAAAATAATAAAATAAAGATTGACAAATTTGTATAAAATTTTTTTAAAAATTTATGGTAGGCAAGGAAAAAAAAACCACCATTAAGACAAAAGTCAAAATTTTGACAAATAACAAATGGAAAAAAATATTTACAATATATGTAATCAATAAAGAGCTATATCTCTAATCAATAAGAACTCTGAAAAATGGAGGAAGAAAGAATTAAAAACATGATAGAAAAATGGGCAAAAGGCATAAACAATCAAATTCACCCCCACACACATTTTAAATGGCCCTTAAACATAGGAAAGATGTTCGACTACACTCACATTGAACAGTGAAGAAATTCAAATTAAAACTACAGAGATATCATTTCTCTCCTCTTTGGCTAAGAAAAATTAAAAGTGTAACAGCACATTTGGTTGGCATGTTGATCTCGAATGTATTGCTGTGGGAATTCAAGCTGGCTCAACCCTTATGCAGGGTAATTTGGCAACATTTAACAAAACAAGACCTGTTTAACTTTCAACACGGTAACTCTATTCTCTTTCTGAGAACTTACATGAAGACACACCTCCAACAATACAAAAACACACATGCACAGATTTAATCACTGCAGCATTATTGAAAAATACTGGAAACCACTTACATGCTATACATAAGAAGTGGTCAAATAAAATACGGTGCAGCCACATAATGGGATAAAACACATGAAGACCTCTATGAACTGATGTAAAGTGGTTACCAGGAAGCATTGTTCAATGAAAACGGCAAAGTCCAGAAGAACCTCTAGAGTATGCTACCTTTGTGGTAGGAAAAAAAAGAGGAAACAAACAAAAAATACATGTGTATTTGCTCACTGTGGGAGAAGAGCACGAACCAGGCACCACGATGCTATTGACCTCTAGAGGTAGATAGAATGAGAGAGGAAAGGATGCAAGGAGAAGGGTTAGAAGGCCACTTGAAGTATTGCTTTTTGCCTTTTTTTTTAGACAGAGCCTCAAGCTGTCGCCCTGGGTAGAGTGCCGTGGCATCACAGCTCACAGCAACCTCCAACTCCTGGGCTCAGGCAATTCTCCTGCCTCAGCCTTCCAAGTAGCTGGTACTAACAACGCCCCCACAACACCCAGCTATTTTTTGGTGACAGCCGTCATTGTCGTTTGGCAGGCCAGGCTGGATTTGAACCCGCCAGCTCAGGTGTACGTGGCTGGAGCTTTAGCCACTTGAGCCACAGGCGCCGAGCCTGAAGTATTGCTTTCGGTACAGTTTTAACATTTGGGTCATGGTTCACATCTATAATAGGGGTCTTCAGAGAAACAGAACCAATAGAATGTGTAATATATGAATGCGTACACTATTCAGGGTGGGCACAAAGTTTGTGTGCGATTTAAAATAGTTTCACAGGCCGAGCCCGGTGGCTCACACCTGTAGTCCTAGCACTCTGGGAGGCTGAGGAGGGTGGATTGCCTGAGCTCACAGATTCAAGACCATCAGGAGTCAGAGCGAGACCCCATCTCTAAAACAGCCGGGCGTTGTGGCGGGCGCCTGTAGTCACAGCTAATTGGGAGGCTGAGGCAAGAGAATCGCTTAAGCCCAAGAGTTTGAGGTTGTTGTGAGCTGTGACAGTATAGCACTCTACCGAGGGCGACAAAGTAAAACTGTCTCAAAAAAAAAAAAAAAACAGATAAAATAGTTTAACATAGTAAATTGCCCGCAGACTTTATGGACACTCTGTATGTATAAGAGAGAGAGGGGGAGAGGGAAAGAGAAAGGAAGATTTTTAAGGAATTGGCTCATGTAATTAGAAAGACTGACAAGTCCAATATCTGCAGGGTGGACCAGCAGGCCAGAGACACAGGCAAGAAGAGACCTTGTAGGTGGCGCCTGTGGCCCAAGGAGCAGGGCGCCAGCCCCATATACTGAGGGTGGCGGGTTCAAATCCAGCCCTGGCCAAAAAAAAAAAAAGAAGAAGAGAACTTGCAGTTCTGTCTGCCAGCAAAGTTTGCTCTTGCTCCAGAGAGGTCAGTTTTTGTTCTATTAAGATCTTCACCTGATTGGATAAGGTTCACCCAAGTTATGGAGCACAATGCATTTTACTCAAAAGTCGACCAATTTAAATGTTAATCTTTACCCAAAGAACACAGAGTAAACTTTGACTAAATATTACTGTAGCACAGGTAAGCTGACACATAAAATTAACCATCACAACATCATCCTTCAGGAAAGAAATAAAAATAAATTAGGATTGGGCAGAAATGGGAAGGGGGTGTTCTAACATGGAATGCAAATAAACCAAACTGTATTTCACATGAATGCCAAAATCCCCGTGAGTGGGGGGTAGGAGAAGAAAGAACTTATCTAAGCACATTTGAACAATTTTTGGACTATATCTCCTTTGGCTAAAGACCAAAATGTCTTAAATATTGAGCTCTACTTAACAAACAACTTCTTTTTTGTTTTTGTTCTTTTGAGACAGAGTCTCACTTTGTCACCCTGGGTAGAGTGTCGTGGCCTCCTAGCTCACTGAAACCTCAGTGTCTTGGGCTCAAGCAATCCTCTTGCCTCAGCCTCCCAAGTAGCTGGGACTACAGGTGCCTGCCACAGCACCTGGCTATTTTTAGAGACAGGGTCTCATCCTGGCTCTGACTGAAAGGAACAACTTCTTGTTTCTCTTCCTCCCCTTCCTCCCCTTCTTTTTGGAGGTATGAGTTAGGAATTCCGAAAATATTTCCTGTATATTCTAGGATTCCACAAATAAATATAGTATGGATAATAGGAAATAGGTTTCTCACTGTTGCAAAAGGGAGCTATACATCTAGAAAGGGTGGATGACAAAATGAACTCTGTGGTTTTGGACTGAAATTGAGCTTATTAAGAATAGAGGTATAGGGCAGCACCTGTGGCTCAAGGAGTAGAGCACTGGCCCCTGTATACCGGGGGTGGCGGGTTCGAGCCTGGCCCCGACCAAAAATTGCAAAAAATAAAAATAAAAAAGTAGACGTATAGAAAGAGATGTCAGAGGCCAGGCGCAGTGGCTCATGCCAGTAATCACAGTGCTTGGGAGGCTGAGGTGGGCGAATTGCCTGAGCTCACGGGTTCGAGACCAGCCTGAGCCAGAGCAAGACCTCATCTCTAAAAGTAGCCGGGTGTTGTGGCAGGCTCCTGTCATAGTAGCTATTTGGGAGCCTGAGGTAAGAGAATCACTTGAGCCCAAGCGTTTCAGGTTGCTGTGAGATATGATGCCATGGCACTCTACCAAAGGTAACAGAGTGAGACTCTGTCTCAGGAAAAGAGAAAGAAATAGATGTCATCATGTGTAGGCATGTAGGGGTATGTGTGTGTGTGTGTCTGCCCGTGTGCAGAGATGTGCATCTATTTCCTAAGCTCTCTGTTGAAGTGCCCAGAAGCAGAGACACCACATAAGCAGTGGGCACACCCAGCACCCAGATGTGGTTTCTAAATATCATGAAAGGAAAAAGAGTTTTGTGAAGAAATGACAGAAACTGTGTTTGACACCAAAAAAGTACAAGAAAAGCCTGGAATGTCTTGAACTAGAAAGTAAGGACGAGCTGAAAGGCTGAGAGCGACATGTCAGAGGCCATGGCGATCAGCTTCCAGGGGCTCCCCCTGCATAATACCTGGGACGATCGGAGCAACAAAATCAGGAATGAGTAAAATAAAAATTCAACTTCATTCAATTTTGGAATAAGTATTTATAAGCAGACAAACACACAAACAGGAGAAGAAAAAAAGATCTTCTAACAACAGAAAACAGCTGATAGATGTAGAGGATACTGGAATCAGGAATTCACCAAACAGTCTTGAGGAGTGCCCAGAAAATCCCCATGCAAGAATCCTCAATGGATGCTAAATCTGGTGGGTGAAACTTTCAGCGGTCATAGTGTGACATTTATAACCTCAAACTAAGAATTATATCTGGCAAAAATATTAACAGAATTTGAAAGGGCATGTAGAAATTTTGGGTGCTGGTCTTTCATCTTTTTGTAGGTCTGAGATTATGTCAAAATTAAAAGTTAAATAAAAAAAGCAGTTGCCAGCACTGTCAATTAGTGGTAATGATTGAGTGCCAAGACAAATCTAATAGCCTTATGCATGGCTCAGTGAAAGATATTCAAATGTTGACAAATGCATTAAAAACATTTATCTTGAAGAACTTATTTCTTTAATATATTTTTTATTTTTAAAAAATATGTCTCTATTACTATTTTTTTTTGATGACTCTGTCACCCTGCATCATAACTCACAGCAAATTCAAACTCTTGGGCTCAAGAGATCCTCCTTCATCCTCCCAAGTAGCTGAGACTACAGGCACCCACTACCATGTCTGGCTAGTTTTCTATTTTTAGTAGAGACAGGATGTTGCTCTTGCTCAAGCTGGTCTTGAACTCCTGAATTCAAGAGATCCTCTTGCCTCCATGGTGTGCAGAGTGCTAGGATTACAGGCATGAGCCACCAAACCTTGTGTCTCAATTGTTTTAATAATTAACTAATATATTTAGAGACAGAGTCTTACTTTGTTGCCCTTGGTAGAGTGCAGTGGCGTCATAGCTCACAGCACTTCAAACTCTTGGGCTCAAGTGATTCTCTTGCGTCAGCCTCCTGAGTACCTGGGACTATAGGAACCCTCCACAACTTTTTAGAGATGGGGTCTCGCTCTGGCTCAGGATGCTCTTGAACTCACGCACTCAGGTGATCCACCTGTTTCAGCCTCCCAATCAATTATTTTAAAGACAAAGAGACATTGAAATAGTTTTCATCTGGGGTGAAAGGCACTGTCAAATCATTAAAAACTAGAATATTAGTTGTTTTTTCTTTTAATTATCAATTAGCAATATTGTGCCAAATTTAAAAGAGTTTTGGTAGGGTAGAGGCAGAGAATGATGAAGTCAGGTTTCAAATCTTGGAAACAAGGTGGTAGTTATGTTTAGCTTTAAGCATAAAGCTTTATAAAGCTTTAAGCATTTTAGTTTCAAATTACATTTATGAGTAAAATGATGTCATAACAGCCTTAAGACTTGGAGCTATATGAGAAATTTAATTGAAACCAATATATAAGATTCAAACTTATAACTATTGAACCATGTAAATGTATTACAAAATCAAGATATAAATTAAAATGGAAAAAGTGTACCTAATGGACTCAGTAGAAATAACTAATAATTGAAAATCTGTTTTTAAAATTTTAATTCCAATGAGAATAGATCTTGTTTGAACTGGGTCTCTTGCAGAGTCTGATAGAAACCTTGATCTTAGCTAATCTTTGACAATATAACCAAAAATAAAGGAATTTAAGAATGATAGTATTTATGCTTAATAAAAACTTGAAAATGTTGGTGGCATTGGACAATCTAAAATTTTTTTTCCCTCAGTAGTACAAAGCCTGTCCATTTCTAGATGGAAAAAAAATATTTATTTTAATGTCCCAAGGTTTAATAAGCTGAATTTTGAATCTGCATAACATACACTTAGTTACATATTCTGTATGCCAGTTACATTCCGAGCACTTCCACACAGATTAGTCAATTTGGCCATAAGGACCTCCCAATGATGTAAGCACCCTCATAACCTTTGCCTTAAAGGTAAGAAAACTAAGGTTCAGAGAGGTTAAGTAACTAATCCATGCTCACACTACTACTAAGTAGCAGAGCTGGGATTCAAGCCCAGACATGGAAGCATCAGAGCCCACACTCCTAACCACGGTAGCACACTGTCCCACCTTCTAACACCCAAAACAAAGTTATAGATGTCCTTAAAAGTAAAGGCTGGCTGTGTAGGGTAGCCTGTCCCTGTAATCCTACCCCTCTGGGAGGCTGAGGCAAGAGGATTGCTTGCGGTCAGGAGTTCGAGACTAGCCTGAGCAAAAGAGAGATCTTGTCTCTACAAAAAAACCAGAAAAATAAGCCCAGTGTGGTGATGGGCACCATAGTTCCAGTTACCCAAGAGAGGTTGAGGCAAGAAGATTGCTTCAGCACAGGAGTTCGAGGTTGCTATGAGCTAAGATGATGCCAGTGCACTCTAGTCAGGACAACAAAGTGAGAACCTGTCTCAAAAAAAAAAAAAAATAGCTGTCATCTGTAATAATAAAAATTATATTTAGAAAATTTATCATCAGTCCCAAGAGGCTACTCTGCTCAAACTTCAAAACAAACTATGTGATTTTCTACTATTGAGACTTGACACATGAAACACTGTTCTATTTAACATGTCAGCACAGGGTTCTAGAATTCACCAAGATTCATCGATAATTCTTCCAGAAAGGTACAAATAGAGTTTAAATTAAAACTTGGGGGACATGAATTGATAAGAGATGACAACAGGCAACTTTTTAGATAAACAAAAGGCCAGGGACAAGGGAAAAATAACCAATTATTTTCATCAAAATTAGAAAAAAAAGGGGGGGGAGCTTCCATTTAGCAAGAATGCTGCTGGTCTGGTCTACTAAGGATTCCTTACAACCCTTGCAGTCTATGTGAATCACACAGACAGGTGGTTTTGTGAAGTCCATATAGGAATGTAGCATGGATTAGAGAGTCTTTGGGCATTTCCTTCAACCCAGATCAAAACTTGGAATTAGAAACTGTAATTATTAGAATTGGAAGACTTCCAGGTACAAAATTATTTGCCTAGTGTCTCCTGAGTTCAACTACAAATCTCTTTTTGGTTGAATGTCCCTTTCATGGGCGCATTCATGTGACAGTGATTCCCAGAACACCTGCCAAGGGCCAGGCACAGCTGCAGATGTTTGACCAGGGATGCATTATGACTTCTGTGAGCCTCAGGCCACGTTTTCCTCCCTGGTCCCTTTCCTCTATAAAAACATATTACAAATTATATGTTATGCCAATTTTGGTATAAAGGTAAATAAGTCCAGGCTGGACTCATTATTATACACATATTCATTTTTTCCTCTGCTTTTAAACAAGATTAAAATCGTGACAGCACAGTACCAGCCCTGCTCCTGCAGGACTCTGAGAATAAGCCTCCTTCAATTTTGCACCATCAGACAAACCAGAGAGTGACTAAAGGCAAACAAGAGTCCATATAGCTTAAGTTACAGGTGAAACTAGGAAGCCACGGCTGAGAAGCCTGGAGGTGTTCTGAAGAGGCCGTGGTTAGCAGGCATTACACGTGTCAAAAAGGGTGCTACTTTCTGGCTTTGGTGGTGATAAAGCAATCAGTGGACATGTTTCACTTTTCTAAAATAATATACAGTAGTGGCTCAGCACCTGTAGCTCAGCGGCGAGGGCGCCAGCCACATACGCCAGAGCTGGTGGGTTGGAATCCAGCCCAGGCCTGCCAAACAACAATGACAACTACAACCAAAAAATAGCCAGGCGTTGTGGTGGGTGCCTGTAGTCCCAGCTACTTGGGAGGCTGAGGCAAGAGAATCACTTAAGCCCAAGAGTTGGAGGTTGCTGTGAGCTGACACCACGGCACCCTACCCAGGACGACAGCTTGAGACTCTGTCTTCAATAAATAAATAAATAATTTATGGAGTATAATATATGGAATAGAACCTCCATAGCTGACCACCTCCCTACACTGAATCACCTTTGTAAGTTGACCTAATTTTCACGGACCAGACATGAACCACAGGTACGTATCAGTACAGCAGGCCTAGTTCCTTATGTTGACCACCTTCATATGTTGACCAGTTTGTTGAAGTCCCTTGGGTGGTCAAACTACAGAGGTTCTACTGTAGATAGATTTGCAACGGCTATTCCACACGGGGATAATGAAATGTCTGCAGCCCCCCTCCTCAATCAGCAAGATAGGTAGCTAAGTATTCCAGAATACTTCCCTCATCCCTGCCCCACATCCCCGGGGCTGAAGATGTCAGCAGGCAAAGGGCTATAGGTGGCAGTGACTAAGCTGCCGTCATTTCCACATTTCATCAATATCTTCCTTCTATTAAAGGTCCACGTAACAGACCAGCAAGATGTAAAAAGATAGTTTACCTGGCATTCCTGATTAGCAGGTCATCTGGCACCACCGTCAATCCACATGTCAAAAATAAATGGTTCCAAAGTCAGCACAGCAAAAATACCGAGAAACTACAGGTCATTCACATACAAGAACTTGAAACTCATAGATATTTAGATACTTATATTTAGAAATTATGTATCTACAACCACAAAAATACAATTAGCATGAAAAGCAACATGGCTTTAACAGCCTTTAGCAGCAATGTGTTCAAGCTCTACTGGATGACAAACAATAAACAATAAGAAGAGATCATTCAGGCCAGGCCCCGTGGCTCACGCCTGTAATCCTAGCACTCTGCGAGGCCGAGGCAGCTGAATTGCCTGAGCTCACAGGTTTAAGACCAGCCCGAGCTCGAGCAAAACCCTGTCTCTAAAAAAAAAAAAATAGCCATGGGTTGTGGCGGACACCTGTAGTCCCAGCTGCTCAGGAGGCTGAGGCAAGAGAATCACTTGAGCCCAAGAGTTTGAGGTTACTGTGAGCTGTGATGCCATGGCACTCTAGCCAGTGTGACATAGTGAGACTCTGTCTCAAAAAGAAAAAAAACCCAGATCATTCAAAATGAATAAATGGGTAATATAAATCAAGTGGATTGACACAGGAGAGGGGAAATTCAGACAGCACTGACATCCTTTAATCAGTAATTAAATTATCTAGAGAGCAGTACAATAACATCGTATGAGAAAGAAACAGGCAGTATTAAGAATGCCAGCTTATGGGTGGCTTAAAGGAGTAGAGCACCAGCCCCATATGCCAGAGGTGGCGGGTTCAAACCCAGCCCCAGCCAAAACCCACACACACACAAAAGAATGCCAGCTTACAAACTATAAGATGAAAAGGAATGTTTCAAGTGTGTCTCAGAAAGAACAAGACGATGGAGACAGCAAGGTTAGAATTGAATGAATCCTGGCTTTCCACTTACTAAGGCTGAGCAAGTTCCTTCACTTTGCAGAATTTTAGTCCTTGTCTGTAAAGCAGTGATTCATCCTCATCACAGATATCATTTGAAATAATGAAAAAAATGCATATGGGGCATAGGCTTAGTATATGGTCTGTTCTGAACATGTTGAGTTTTTCCCTAAAACACATTTAGACCAGAGTTCGACGGGAGCTCCTTTTCCACTGACCAGTTGATCGTCATCATAACTCTGAGCTTAGGGCCTCTCGGCCCCTCCACTGCTCAGGACAAACCTTGGAGTCACCTTTGATTCATCAATTTCTACAGCTCACATCCGGGGCATCAGGAAATCATGTTGGCTCTTTCATCAAAATACATCCCGACCACAGCTAGCTCACCCCTCTGCCACCACTGTCGTTGACAGAGCTCCTGTGGTTTCTTACCTGCATTTCTGCCCAGCCTCTTCAGTGGTCTCCCCGCTTGTACACCTGCCACTAAAGACGGCACAGCAGCGCAGGCAGAGTGACCCTAACAATGTGCAGGTCAGACCACGTCACTCCTGTACTCAAGGCCTTCTGATGACTCCCCTCTGACCCTCCTGGCAATGGCTCACCTGTGCAAACCCTCACACCTGTCCCACTGCAGCCACCCTGCTCTTTGCTCTTCCCCAGACACAGCAAGCTCACTGCTGTCTCGGAGCCCTTGTCATAGCTATTTTCTCTCTGCTTGGGACCCGTGTTCCTTGCTTTCAACTTAGCTATCGATATCTCCTTCACCTCCCTCAAATTCTTTGTGCACTAATTTGGCATGCTGCTGCCACCACCATCTCCACCTTTCTGCACAGCCCATCCCACCTACCAGCATCCTGTACCAGCAGTGTGTATCTACTCATCAGCTTTATTGTTCACTGTCTCCCTAAGAATGCGAACTCCAAAAGGCAGTAATCTTTGTTTTGTTCCTTGAAGTTTTTTCAAGAAATTAGAATATTACCTCTAGGTGGGAGGCAGTTTTTTTTCAGGGAATGAATTGTGCTGTGTCTATAAAAGCACAACACATACGAACGTAACACACATCATATACAGCACACAGTGACGTGTTAGCGCATGAACTTGGAAAATTGAAAATATAGTAATTCGGAATCGTCCATGCCCTAATCATGGTGCATAACTTGTATTACATAATGGGCAAAAAGGCAGAAAAAATTTACTATCCTTAAATATGACCAATATAAAAATCTGAATATGCTTAGTCCAGAGTGGGTTAGTTCAAAAATGAATTTAAAATGGCCCCCAAATAATAACAATAATCCCTCAAAAATTTGCAGCAGAGGTGGGGGGGTGGACTTAGTGTGCAGGAACATAAAAATCTCGAGAAAACGATCCTGAGGACCATGACCTGTTACTGTTAGACTTCCGAGGTGCCCTTATGTAAAAGAAGTTTGTTTCTGAAGAAGTTCTTCATCTGTTTATATCACTTCCTTTCCCTCGGAGACCACACTGCACTCTGGCCCCCACGTGAGGAATTAAGAGACCAGAGGCCCACCGTTCAGGTTACTATTGCCGTGTAACAAACCACTCCAAAACTTCATGATTTAAAACAATCATTTTATTTTGTTCACAATTTCATGGGTCAGGAATTCAAGAAGAGCTTACCCAGGCTGTCCTCACGTGGGGCCTCTCATACTGCTGCTGTCAGTTGAACTTTCCACCTGAGAGCTCACCTGGGCTGGATGTCCAAGGCGGTACACGCATATGGCTGGGGGTTGTAGCTGGCTGTCCACTGGGACCCCAGCTCAGCTACTGACTGGAACACCTGGCAGTCTCGGACAGCTGGCTTCCCGTAGAGAACCAGGGTCAAGTGCACAGCATTTTTTTTATTTTCAGATAGAGTCTTACTATGTCACCCTCAGTAGAGTGCTGTGACATCACAGTTCACAGAAACCTCAAAGTCGTGGGCTTAAGTGATTCTCTTTGTTGCAGTTGTCATTGTTGTTTAGATGGCCCCAGCTGGGTTTGAACTTGCCAGCCTCAGTGTACTACGGGCACCGAGCCATGCATGGCATTTTCTGATGTTGCCTCAGCTTTTGCACAATGTCACGTCCAGCATATTCTATAAGTGAGTCACTGAGATGGCTCAGATTGATGGGGAGGGAACATAGAGCCCACTTCTCAATAGGAGGAAGGTCTAAAGTTTGCAGAAGTATTTTAAAACTGAACCACACATAAACATGAGCTACATAGTGGAGTTGTCTAAAAGTCTCATGAGGATCAGATCCCCAGAACTAGAGTTTGATATTTTAGAGAGACAAAAAACACCTCATTTGTGTCCCTCATGTACACACATCCCTTTATAGCAGGGGTCCTCAAACTATGGCCCACAGGCCACATGCAGCCCACCAAGGACATTTATCTGGCCTGCCGGGTGTTTTTGCCACCACGGCCTGTCCTGCTTAGCAGCCGACTTGCCCCTGGCCAGCAGTGCACATGTGTGGAATGTGTGCTGCACTCTCGGACGCCCCTCCTTCTCTCTGTCTCTCGACTCCTCCTCTCAGTCTTGGGTGTGATCGGAGGAGTCTTGCGCTTGCCTGTGTAAAGCCTGCTACTGCCTGAGGACCGAGGTAAGAACAAGTTATAATTTATTTATTTATTTATTTTTTGCAGTTTTTGGCTGGGGCTGGGTTTGAACCTGCCACCTCTGGCATATGGGGCCAGTGCCTTACTCCTTTGAGCCACAGGTGCCACCATGTTCATAGCTTTTTGTAAAAACTATAGTCCGGCCCTCAAATGGTCTGAGAGATAGTGAACTGGCCCCCTGTATAAAAAGTCTGAGGACCCCTGCTTTATAGTATCTTCTTACACTTCCTCTAATTGCTCCTTTCACCCTTTGGAAATTGTGAGAATAGTTAGGCAGGTGAGATGAGATGGGTAAGAATGATGGTGGTAGGGAAATGGCCACTCAGAACTATTTTGCTGCAGGCTCACTCCCTCAGAAAATACACATAATTTCCTTTTCATTTATGCATACAGCACCCAGTTGTACACACCCAGGTGCCTACTACATGCTGGCACTGCTCCTGCACAAATTCCCAAACTAGAGGGAAGGTGACAAGAACTGTGTAGCTAGAGAGGCAGAAGCCAGGAGATCACAGCAGATGTTGGGAGGTAATGAGGACCATTTTAGAACTTGGAACTTCTACTGAAAATGGGATAGGAGATCTGAGGGTTTTATACAGAGAACTGGTATGATTTGAATCATGTTCTAATAGCTGCCTTGAGAACAGCCTAATGGGACAGAAACAGGGAAACTGGTTAGGAGGTTACAGGAGTAATACAGATGATAATAGATGGGATCACAATAACACCAACCAAATGCTGAGAAGTGGCCATTACTGGGATTCACAGAGAAGGTGGAGCCAGTACTGGGGTGTGTGTCTGCAAGCTGGCCCATGTTGTCAGCACACATTTGAGACTTGTGATTCATTAGCTAGATCAACAGCTGATATGACTCCTGCAGCAAAAGATATAGATGTCACATCTGACAACAAAATGCAAGAAAAATGAAATAAAGTCCCCAGATCACCTGAGTAAAGAATTACTTGTTTTTACTCAAGTGAATTCAGAAATGAACACATTTCTGCTTCACTGTACACTATTTTTTTCCCTCTCCCTTTCTTCTTCTTTGTAATATCACACTGGGCTAATATAGCCAGATGATTCTGCTTACTGAAGGTGTTCTCACTAATTAGTTCCTCTAACCACAATAGCTCAAGGAAACCACACAACAGAACTTTCTACATATTTGGCCTAATGTGCTATTTTCAGAGTATGGGAAAAAATATACCTACAATTCTGCTAATATGTTCAATAAGTGAATGAAACACAGAAAAAAATCTCCATCAAAGGTCTAAAGACTTCAAGGACAGAGCAGATTTTATGTGACGGGGGCACTGGAATACAAACACAAGGACCAGTCCTTGCATTTTAGGGGCTTCCAGGTGAGAGCAAAAACACAATACATAGGCCATTACCACGGACCAAGTCTCATGACAAGTTCAAGCATGTGGTATGGCTAGAGAAATGATTTATGTAAACTTGCAACTGTTCAGAAATAACTTTCCTTTCTCTGAGTTAAGGTATTTTGAATTCAACAAACCGTGCAGGTGTCTAAATCTAAATGTCACAGAATTAACTAAAAAAAATCTACAGGGATTAAAATCTCCTTGTTTACCATTATCTTATTAAAACTCAACATCACAATCACTCAATAAATGAGTGATACCTGGAATTCAGAAATATTAAAATATTGACTGCTTTGTGACTTTTATTAGCTGGATTTGATTTTCATGGTAGAATCTGCAAGCTATTAATTATTCTCATATTATAGAAGCAAATGTCATCTATCTGTTATTAGACCAGATTTAAGTAAAAATCTTTTAAGAGTGTCATGGGTTTAACAGTCATTACTATCTCTAGAGCAAGGATGCCCAAGTTTAGGAGTAGTGGCCCACACCTGTAATCTCAGACTTTGGGAGGCCAAGGAGGACTACTTGAGCCAGGAGTTGAAGACCAGCCTAGGCAACATGGTAAGAATTTGTCTCTATAAAAAGACAAAATTAAAAAAGATTTAGAGAGGGAGGCAAGATGGTCGATTGGAGCCAGCTTTCCACAGAGTCTCCCGTCCAGAAGGAGAGTTAAAGGACAGAAGTTTAGCAAGTAAGCTGATGGTTTGGAGCTGAGCCAAGAAAGAAGGATGAAGAATGCACATCAACCCCACTGAGGTGAGCTGAGACCCCAAGGAAACAAACAATAGGTACAAAAATCCATCGCCAAGCGGACAGGAGTCCCCTCCTCCATGAGAACAGCTTGCAGTACACTCCATACAAACAAGCTAGCAGAGTTCAGATCCCCTCCTATTTTATCCCACAGGAGAGACCCTCTAAAAACCGGAACTCCTTCCCTAGAGAGGACTTACGAATGTGCCATGGCACTCTCCTGCCAGGCATAAAACTGTATAAAACTGTATATATTCTCTACCTGCAACTCTGAACTCTCAACACTCCTCTCCACTCTTACCCTGAGGTCTGGAAGCCTGTCCCCCATACAACCCAGATTCTTGGGCATTTTCTCAAGAGATGTGGACAGGGCATGGGCTGTTGCAGGTCTGTGCTGATTCTGAGGCACAAGAGTAAGGAGAAGACAGTGAACTGAGGCTGAGGGAGCCCTACGGCAGAGGGAAAAGCGGTGCCCTGCAGCACAGAGCAGCAGCGGCAGCAGGAACAATAGGGCTCACACCCCTGGGGATATTTTGAAGAGACACTCCCTGCCTCTCTGGGCAACCTCACTGGGCATCTTCCCTGGTGGCAGCCACTGGTGGAACAGATCTGGGATGGAAACGCAGGCCCCATGAGTAAAGGTTATGCCTGAGGTGGTACCTGCACAGAGATGGCGTACCCCAGGGCAGGGCTGAGCAGAAAGACTGCTTTAGTGAGCCTGAGACACACCTGGCACTCAGGGGATCATAGCTGAGACAAAAGCAGGTGGAAAACTGAAAGCTGAGTGTGAGCTCTAACTGCAACAACCCAACACAGACTATAGCCAAGACAGATAACCCAGGTCCAGGCAGCGGCACAGATGGGGCTGAGTTGCAGTTTCTGTGAACTCAAACAACATCTGATCTGTAGGGGATAATAGCCGGGACAGAAACAAATTCTGCAAAATTGTTCTGTTCTGAAAGCAACATTAATTAGGGGCAGGGCTGGAACTGAGTGAATTCCCCCAGCCTCCATTAAGGACCTGAGGTTCTCAGGCCTCAGCTTGATAGTGGTAGAGAACAGCGGCCTGGCCTAGCAGACATAGATCTCCCTGTGACTCAGACAGGAGCAAACCCTTGGAGCATCGGCTCATTGGAAGGAACTGGGTGTGACAGAAGTACAAGGTGGGGAAGGAGGCTTCAATATTCCCAGACTAATTCACTTGCTAAGTGGGTCCTTCTGACCTCACAGAGCACCAGAGTGAGTCATACCTGAGCTGCCAGCAGACCCCTGCTATCTAGTTGCTAGAGACATTTTGAACTCTCCCACCTGAGACCGGTGCTGACTGGGACAATTGATTTGGACCTCTTGAACAGGGCCAATCACCTGATGACTATCCAAAGTGGTACCCTCAGTGTGTGGTTGTGGGAACGTTTGATTTTCCTTTTCCAATTGTTCCCAGTAGGGGGTCAGAGTGACTTAATTGCTGGTATTTCTCCACAGCTGAGACTTCAACCCAGAGTAACTGATTCATTAGGGTAGGACAGACACCAGCTGAAAACAAGACAGAGCCACTTAGCCCCACCACACCAAGCAAGGCCCCAGTATCTAAGACCGCAGCACTGTACGGGTCCTTTGCAAAGCTCTAGGGGAAAAGGTCCAGACACCAGTCCCAGCTCTTGGGTAAAGGGCTGGTTAATCACTACTCCAGGAGCCCCCAACCCAACTTCACCATATCTGCTCATCTAGCAAAAAGGTGTAAAATCATCATGGGGCAGAATCAGCGGAAAAACTCCAGTATCATGAATAACCAGAGTAGATCAACTCCCCCAAGGAACGACATGGCAAATGCAACTGAAGATCCCATTCATAAACAGATGGCTGAGATGTCAGAAATCGAATTCAGAATTTGGGTTGCAAATAAGATTAATAGAATGGAGGTAAAGTTGGGAATAGAAATTCAAGGAGCATTTCAAAAGTTGTCTCAAGAAGTCAACTAATTCAAAGACAAAATGACCAAAGATTTTGACACATTGAGACAAGAATTTGCAGCCCTCAAAAGATCTGAGAAATACAGTAGAATCCCTCCATAACAGAATGGAGCAGGCAGAAGAAAGGATTTCTGACATTGAAGACAAAGCTTTTGAATGCTCCCAAGCAGTCAAAGAGAAAGAGAAGTGGAGAGCAAAAATGGATCATTCTCTCAGAAAGGTCTGGGATAACTCGAAGAAAACTAATATTCACCTTTTAGGAATCCCTGAAAGCGACAAGTTGCTTCACAAGGTATAGAGGCTCTTCCTCATGAGATGATGAAGGAGAACTCTCCAGACATGCCAAGAAATTCTGAAATTCAGATAGCAGACAGTTTCAGAACCTCAGCACAACTCAACCCTAATAGGATGTTTCCTAGGCACATTATAATTAACTTTGCCAGAAAATTCTGCAAGCAACCAGACAGTAGAAAACCATAACCTACAAGGGAAGAATATTAGAATGGCTACAGATCTCTCTGCTGAAACCTTTCAACTTAGAAGAGGGTGGTCATCGACTTAATCTCCTAAAACAAAGTAACTTTCAACCCAGGACCCTGTATCCAGCGGAACTGAGTTTCATTTATGATGGAGAAATTAAATACTTTAATGACATTCACATGTTGAAGAAATTTGCTACAGCTAAACTAGCTCTCCAGGATATTCTCAGACCTATCCTCCATAATGACCAACGCAATCCTCCACCACAAACGTAAACTCACTCAGAAACGTTTGATCAAACTCCAACTTCCACAGTGACAAAAAGATTAAAAATGTTCACTGGACTTTTGAAAAACTCAATACCCAAAATTCTACTAGGCTTATCATATTCTCAATAAATGTGAATGGCTTAAATTGCCCTGTAAAGAGGCACAGGTTGGCTGACTGGACAAAAACTCAGACCAGATATCTACTGCATACAAGAATTTCATCTTACCTTAAAAGATAAATATAGACTCAGGGTGAAGGGATGGTCATTTATATTTCAGGCAAATGGAAAGCAGAAAAGAGCAGGTGTTGCAATTTTATTTGCAGATACAAGAGACTTTAAACACGCAAAAGTAAGGAAAGATAAGGATGGTCACTTTGTATTTGTTAAGGGTAACACTCAACATACTGAGATTTCAATTAACATTTCTGCACCCAACCAGAATGTGCCTCAATTTATAAGAGAGGCCCTAACAGACATGAGCAACTTGATTCCTCCAACTCCATAATAATAGGAGATTTTAACACTCCTTTGGCAGTGTTGCATAGATCCTCCAAAAAGAAGCTAAGCAAAGAAATTTGAGACTTAAACTTAATCATTCAACATTTGGATTTAACAGACATCTACAGAACATTTCATCCTAACAAAACTGAATACATTCTTCTCATCAGCTCATGGAACATATTCCAAAATTGATCACATCTTAGGTCACAAGTCTAACCTCAGAAAATTTAAAAGAACAGAAATTATTCCCAGAATCTTCTCGGACCATCATGGAATACAAGTTGAACTCCATAACAACAGGAATCTGTATACTCATTCAAAAACCTGGAAATTAAATAACCTTATCTGAATAATAGCTGGGTCACAAATGAGATTAAGTAGGAAATTACCAAATTTTTGGAAAAATACAACAATGAAGACATGAATTATCAGAACCTCTGTGATACTGCAAAAGCAGTCCTAAGAAGGAAATTTATAGCACTGTAAGCCTTCCTCAAGAGAACAGAAAGAGAGGAAGTTAACAACCTAATAGGATATCTCAAGCGAATGGAAAAGAACATTCCAATCCCACACCCAGCAGAAGAAAAGAAATAACCAAAATCAGAGCAGAATTAAATGAAATTGAAAACAAAAGGATTATACAACAGATCAATAAATCAAAAAGTTGGTCTTTTGAAAAGGTCAATAAAATAGATAAACCTTTGGCTAACCTAACCAGGAAAAACAGAGTAAAATCTCTAATTTCATCAATCAGAAATGGTAAAGACAAAATAACAACAGACTTCTCAGAAATTCAAAACATACTTAATGAATATTACAAGAAACTCTATTCTCAGTAATACAAAAATCTGAAGGAAATTAACCAATACTTGTGGGAAGCATGGCATCTTCCTAGACTTAGCCAGAATGAAGTGGAAATGTTGACTTATAGCAAGTTCTGAAATAGCATCAACTATACAAAATCTCCCTAAAAAGCAAAGCCCAGGACCAGATGGCTTCATATCAGAATTCTACCAAACCTTTAAAGAGGAACTAATACCTATATTACTGAACTTTTTTCAAAATATAGAAAAGAAGGAATACTACCCAACACCTTCTATGAAGCAAACATCACCTTGATCCCCAAACCAGAAAAAGACCCAACAAGAAAAGAAAATTATAGACCAATATCACTAATTAATATTGATGCAAAAATATTCAACAAGATCTTAGCAAACAGAATTCACCAACACATCAAACCAATTACACACCATGACCAAGTGTGTTTTATCCCAGGGTCTCAAGGCTGGTTCAATATATGTAAATCTATAAATATAATTCATCACATAAACAAATTAAAAAACAAAGACCATATGATTCTCTCAATTGATGCAGAAAAAGCTTTTGATAATATCCAGCATCCCTTCATGATCAGAACACTTAAGAAAATGGGTATAGAAGGGACATTTTTTAAACTGATAGAGGCC